>UELU01136843.1:6264-77430 GCA_900490025.1 Megastigmus dorsalis
GAGAGAGAGAGAGCAGAGTGCTGATCGACCGCGAGCTCTCTCTCTCTCTCTCTCTCTCTGTAAGCATGTGCAGCCGGCTCGGCGAGGCGCGAGTCAGCCCTTAGTCTAGTCGCGGCTCGCACCTTCACCAGCGCAGCAACGCGCGCAGCACGCGCTCCCCGGAAGTGCACCCTATATTATTATATACACACAACGTCGCGCTGCTGCTGCACACTCGTGTCTTTCCGTAGCTAACTTTTTCCACTAGGTCCAGTTGTGGACAGGTTCGCCTCACTGCTGATTCCTTGCTACCGAGTGCGCGTGTTTATGTTTGTTATTATTCTGTTGTTTGTGTTGTTCTTGTTGTTCTTGTTGTTGTTGCTGTTATTGTTGTAGATTTGATAATTTAATTGTTGACGAAGGAGAATAAATGCAGTGCAGTGTTTGAATCTGTGTGAGATTTGTGTTTTTTTCTTTTTACTAAGTTTTTCTGCTCGAGTTATGGTTCGAATGAGAGTTGCTGACGGAAGTTGGAGACAATCGGAAGTCATATGGCAATGAGTAGCTACTGTGTAAGTTAAATATTGATTGTAAAAGTGAACGTACATTATAAACTATGTCATATGTTCACAACGATTGAACGGTGTTTGGAAGTTCAAATGACTTGTTCTTAAGCAGATCATAAATAAAAATCAGGCAATATATCTAAGAAAGTTGAAATTGAAAATCGATGTTGAACACCGTCTTTTACAATAAGTTCACGCTGACTTTGAGTTATACGTACAAACCGAGTACAAACATTACAAACACTATTTACCCAGAAGTCAATGAAATAGTCGCACGTGTCGGATTCACGGAGGAGGTGCGCGCACGTGTTAGCCTCGCAGCTGTCTTTGTCGCGGCACGATGTGCGACACACGTGACTCTATGAGCGGGAGGGAAGTAAAAGAATTTGAGGACTACTGAAATTATTTGTATACACAGGTATAATATATGCCAAGTATAGGTGGAAAATCGGTCGTGACGTAACATTTTAACAAAACGCACACATTTCTTTCGTCATTTTCGCAAACGCGTCACAAAAAATAACCTTATATTTAACCGAACGTACATACACGCTCTGAAATCAAATAAAATTTCTGAACGATTAAATGAAAATAATTTCTTTATTTCTGAAATAAAATAAAACAGAATACTTAATGATGAGAGGATAGTGATTGCAGAAATACTCTTGGAAAAATAGAAGTGAAAAATTATTTAACCTATAACTAAAAAAATGTACAACTTATAAAAAAGAATTTTAATGAATTGTTCGAACTTGATTCTTTAACTAAAAAATGGAAGTTTAATTTTATAAATGCTGGTACTCAGACAATCAATTACAAAAAATATTAATTAACCGAATTATATGTCAAGTTTAACGTAAAATTTTGATTCAGAGAAATTTTTTGTTTTTTAAACATAATTCTCAGAAATATAATTCGTAAATTCTGGCTAGTTCTAATTCAATTCATTAAATTTTATATTCAATACCCATAATTTTTTAATGTATTTACTTCTTGTTGGCTTTTTCAAAGAATAAATTCTACCGCTACGTATATAAATTATGAAAACAGCGATACTAGGACTGATTTACCGTTGATGTCCGAAAAACACACTGTTTGAAAAAAAGAAGTAAAACAAAAACTATTTATTCAATCTTCCTTTCATTCAATCATTTAGCTAGAATAGGGCAATTATTTTAATCATAATAGCTCGAAAATTTTTTTTATAAGAGTTGTAAACAAATCCCTAAAATATTTATTCTCCATTAACCAATAATTTTATTACAATTTAAAGCAATTTAAATAATTTGAAAATTTCATATCAACAATTTACCTGCATATAATTTTTCAAAATACCAATAACGAACAATGGTATAAAAAATAAGAACTAAAATCAGCTGTTTATACTACATTTTACTTTCAAAGCTCAAAATTATAATAGTACTGTTAGGTCCTTTTTTTAAATCTTAAAAATATAGAAACCGTGATAATGCTTAGAATGAATCCTACTCTGTACATATAGATGTATAGATAATAAATATTGTAGTACATGATTTATAAATGAGAAAATGTACTTTGTTCATTTACAAAATGTCCAATAAAGTTTAAAAAATAACAATTGTTAAGTAATTTTATACACAGACAAATGCTTTTATGTAAATACAATACACTATGTAATTCGCAAGTCAAAAAATATTTGGAAATAAATAGTCTAAATTTTGAACAATTATATTGTATTATACAGTAAACAAATGTAAATAATATATAATGAAAATATTATATATAATAAAAAATCTTAGATATCCTAGATACACTATAACATCAACTATTCAACTCATAATTTTTACCAATCACAAAAACTTCAAAATGACACTTACAGAAGTAAAATGTATTTATTGTAAACCGAACAAGCTGGAGCGAAAAAAATAGTTTTTCTCATTACAACCCAAAAACTTTACAAGTGCCAAGTAATAGTAATAATGGGTGACGACGTTGCATTCCCTTTTTTTTACGCACACAACCGCAGCAATTCACCTCATTCCGAAAACATAAATTTACAATTTTCCACACCGCTTTTTCAATATAAGCAAACAAATGCGCAGTTAGCTCGAGTATACGTGGACAAAAGTCCGCCGTTTCATCGAGTTGGTGCAAATAGCGCAACAGCACCTCGGAGATATTCCGACGTTTTCTTTTTGTCACCACCATGCGTCCACCGTATACGAGCTAAAGCGAGAGAATAAGACGTCTCGCGATGTTTGTCAGCACGCGGAGAAAGAGAAAGAGGGAGCGCGCCGTTTCTTTAGTGCACTTATGAATTATTGAGGGGACACTCGTGTATGAGGGAGCCGTCGCAAGAAAGCTTCGCCGGCGCGCTGAATCTTAAAAACTTTTCTCCTTCGACCAACCGCTGATTTTGCGTTTTCTCGTATAATACGCCCGTCTAGATAAACTTGTCTGATGCTTGTTGAACTTTTAGGTTTATTGAATTTATTAAAGGAGATATGCCGCGACGGATGTAAGAAACAGCTTACGGATAACTATATATAATTGATAATTAAAACTAGGCGATTTTTAAAAATAAAAATCTAAAATAATTTGTGTTTTCTTGTAGTTGACATATTGGCTATTCTAGGAAACGCAAATTAATCATCAAAATATTTGTATCCATGTTAAAATTTCAGTACAATTAAAATCTCATTAAATTTTCATATGAACAGGTACAATTCAGAGTGCAAGTATTTGCATACTGTAGTTTAAAACTTTAATAAGTAATATGTATAATTTAGAAGAATATTTATCGATATAACTCGATACAGAACTGTAATAAATTCTTAATAATTTTGTGCACAACGTTTACAATAAGGAATAGCATAAAAAGAAAGAAAATCATTCCTGAAATCGGTAAATCAGAGCGAGTGAACAGAATAGTTTTTGCGGTCGATAACCTGGCGCACAGCAGCTTTAAAATCATATATAGGAATTATCAGAAGAAAATAATTGAATTTATGAGCCTCTGAATCAAGACACGGCCTAAGTATAACTCGATAGAAATTTTCATCCGATTCGTTTAAAAAAAAAAGTGAAAAAAAGCAGCAGCAGCAAAACTCGGACATACACAGGCAGCATCGTAGCCGAGTATAGCAAAACCAAACAACAACTCGCGAGAGCGCACAAGATCGAGTGACATTGGACTATCGACTGCCGGGACGGAGTGCGCATAACGAAGGTTTTCCGCGCGCGCGCGCGGCCGCGTAAAAAGTGGTAGCGCGACCAGTTTTGTCAGACGCGCTTAGAAATGCCACTCGTGGCCTGCTGCAACCGATGCAACTCTCGCGAGCCTCGCCTGCTAACGCGGACTATATATATACAAGCCAATCATAACACCGGGACGTAACCCTATTAACCATCAGCGAATGTCTCCAATCTCATCCCGACTCCTGCTGCACGATGTTTTATGGAAAAATAAAATTGTGCTACACGACATTTTTCTTGCTCCTTTTGCAATTTGCGCGCTGTGCACGCGAAAGCCGCGGCACACACACACACAAACTTGCCATCGCTGTATTTTATCGCTATACGGCATTCCGCTTTACGTATACGTGAGCTTCTCTCGCAGATGCGCGGCGAGTGAAAATTGCTGATGGTTATACGGTGTGTACTGCTTCTAATCGAGCCTCAATAATACGTAAATGTTTCGAAGGAGGCCTCGCTATGATCGTAAAGCTGCGTAATTTACTTTAATTCCTAAATGAATATATAATCAATTAGGTTTTCACAACCTTCTAATAGCGCGCATGGTGCGTTTGCTTAGTTTCAAGTCGATTAATTTTGAATTGCATACAAACGGCTATATATTATAACTTTTTTTTTGCGTAATTAAACCTACTATCTTACAAATGCCTTAAGATTCCTTGAATAAGTAAAATAATCTAAATGTTCTTGATGTTTTCACATTGCACCATGGCTATAAAATTACAAAATTCCATATTAGAGACGAGACGCGGAATGCCTTTATCGGTGGCTATACAAATAGGAAGCTATTGAACAGCGAAATTTTTCTTACAGCAGGAGACCTAAAAAGACGATATTCATCCAGCAACTCTGGCGAAACGGAAACCAGAAGAACGGAAGCTGAAGTTACTCCTGGGAGTGAAGAAAGAACTACGTCGGATGACGACGAAGATACTCTCAAGGTACTTGATAATTTATTTATGATTTGAATAATTGTACAGTAGATACATTGATTTGTTAAGCTGTATACGAATCAATCAGTATATTAAATTTTCTTTTATATGATAGTGTCTTTTATTTTTGATAAGATAACACAGGTGCACAAAATAAAAAAAGTACCTGAGAACTGATATAGACTATTCTTATAAGCATGACGAACCATTGAACCTGAATCTGGTTCTAGAATCAATCCAGAACATTACGATTAAGGTATCATATATTACAAGAATTTCAAGATATCTTAATTTACGATGTAAATTTTTTTTATTATTTTTGTAAGCGGTATTGTACATTCTACACACCCTTTGAAATCCATTTTGAAGTACCTCTATACCATTTTTTACTCAAAATCTAATAAATTTAATTAACAATTATTATGATTTAGAATGTTTTGCGAACTTTGAAATGACATATCTCAAATATTCATTCAAAATGGATTTTGAAGGAGGTATTGAGCACTATATAAATAGCACCTATCAAAATAATACAAAACATTTTAACTTCGTACTTTGAGATGTCTCAAAACTTTTTTAATATAAGATATCTCAAAATACTAACGTGATAGACCAATTCTGAGATCTGATTTAGGTAAGTATAGTTTAGTCAGATCTCAGGAATTGGCTACTTTTTTAATTTTGTGTGCCTGTGTGTAATCAAGGATTTATTAAAGAACGAAATAGAGATAATGTACGATCGATTAAGAGAAAGCAAAGCCATATAGACTATTTAAAACAGAATGATATTTTTCCTGTCATAAATGTTAGAAAAATATAATAATTATTAAATAACAAAAAATTGTAAATAAAATGTGAAATCGGTTAAAAATGTTTTTTTTTTTTTTGTACAAAAAACTTCTTTATACTACAAACATGAAAACAACTGAAAGCTTAAATGAAAAATGATTAAGTAAAAAAAAGTTCGTAGTAGACATATCTCCTATCCCAAGTATTTTGAGCGAAAAATTTCAGCGATCAAACCTAGAATGCATTGTCCGCTAACCAAAGCGCATCGGCAGATATCCAGTATATATATACATACTACTCCGATATCATCACTCTAGAATGCGCAGAAATAAAAAATAAAAAGCGGCCGCGGCAAATTTCCCTTTTATAAAACGCTTTTCCACACTTGGCGAATCCCTGAAACGTTTAAAAAGGGCATCCGGCTAACGCCAGGCAGCTCGTCATAAAAGCCTCGCGGAAATTTTCAATTTCGCGCTCGGTGGCAATTTGCAGCTCTTGCCCAGCTTTGCTCTGTCTCTCTCTCTCTCTCTCACTCGCTAGCTCCATCCCATAACTGAATCTAATTTCCCATTCGACGAGGTATGTGCAGCACGTGCACGTAGAGGCTTGCTCGCTCGCTCGCTCTCTTCCTTCATGGGCGTTTTATTTCGCCCTTCTGACGCGCTCTCGCCAAACACCTGTTTACGCATTCACGCCGATTAGCCAAGCATCTCGGCTACTTTGCCGCGCGGACTATAGGAGAAAACTTATATAGGCCTTTTTTACCTCTGCCACCTTTTTTGCGCGCGCGCGCGCGCGAGAGAGGCTCGCGAGCTTTTCTTTTCTTTTCTTTCTTTGACTATGTGTACGGGACTTGGTAAAGGTGTGCGTTGGGAGTTTACTCGCGAGGAGCGAAGTAACTATTTTTTTGCTTGAGGAAATCTTATGCGATACGGATGAAAAGGTTAGTTGGAATATATGGCTTTCGTTTGTGAGATTCATATTGGAGTAGGCTTCGTATGAAAAAATGACGAATTCAAAGGCAATGTGTAATTCAGTTTTTTGAATAACAATAATATTAGCCTTGATCAACAAATATTAGATATTACTACCTATTTATGGAATGAATCTTATTGTGTGACTTTTTCCACTTATAATAACAAAATAGTATACCCACGAGGTTAAAAGAAAATATGACGTCTTCAGAGTAAACCTAGAAAATCTACTTCATCATTCAGAGCATAAAAAATATTGAATTTATTTAAAAAGTCATAATCTTTAGTCGATGAGAAGGTTTTGAAAAAATGGTTTGAAAATCAGTGTTTTACAATGTTCTGCTGTTTCTACTCCAGGCCTATATCAAGCATAGAGTATAGTATGGTAAAAGACCGAGCATCAACTCGGTCTTTTTGAAAACATTTCCCATTGAGTAAAAGGGGTCAATTGTTTTGAAATATTAAACGGTTTTTCATAATATGTATACCGAAGTAGATATGATTATACAAGATTTTCCTTCAAATAACATGAACTTTCCAATAATTTCTCCTTATAGTGACTATTCATAAATATAAAATATCCCACATTAAACATACGCCACGTATTTCATACAGCTAATTTCTAATTGTATAATAAAAATATTGCCTGCATCTCTCATGCTCAAGCTTTCCCCAATCACTATCATAATCACTCGGAAAATCACCCTTAATAGACGCACGCAATCGTTACGCAACATCTTTCCCAGACAACGCAACATTTTCCAAATCATCGTACATATACCCCAGCATTTTCAAACCTCCAAGTCTCACAGCTCATCTTCTCCCGGAATCTCGTGCGCTGCACAACAGCTATATATATATACACCTTCCTTTCTTGCTGCTCAACGCTAATTGAAACTTTTCTCAAATCATCTTCGCTCGATTTTCCAGACGATCATCGACGAACCGATCGATCCACGCTCCTTCTTCCTCCGTCGTCTTTTTCCCCCCGTAGCGCCGCGCACTTTTATTATCTCTCTCTACCGGCAGCTTTCGCTCGATTGTTATACCAGAAGCACACGGCACACACACACACACACACAAGCGGGCGCTAAGAGGGAAGCCGCGAGGATATATAGAGGGCAGAGGTAATTCGCGGTAAGAACTGGTTCCCGCGCCACCGTACACACACACATGTATGAGAATTTCGCGCGTCGCGCGCCGGAATGCATGCGAGTCTCTCTCTCTTTCATTCGCGTAATCGAAATTACCGCGGAGAGGCTGGAGATCCGATACCATGCCGTGCGGATATCTCCTGCAGCTCGCTCGGGGTATAAATCCGTGCCTTTAACGCGAAATAATGCGCTCCAAATGAACGGAGAAGCCGATGGGAAATATTGCTCTGGGACGGGCTTTTAGCGTGAATAACCGAGTGTTGGGAGGCTGAGCAATTACTCGAGGGCCAAGTTGAGGGTGTTCTTTCTCAGAGATTATCCGTGATCGCGTGCTTTTTCCTGCATTCCCATAGTGTGTAATGGTGTACAATTGGGGAAACGAGTCATGTACATTTGTGGAAAAGGGAATTATGAATTGCCACGAGTGAATATGAATATATTTATAAAATGTGTACATGCGGTATTTTATAATTTATCTATGATATAAACAATAGCAATAATATATATGTATATAGTTTTATTAAGAGTATATCGTTCACAAATTGGTCACGTGTTATTATTCAAATGAATCTTTATATTGAAAAGCTGGTGATGGCCTATAGGCGTATGCTAATCACCAATGACCAATTAACTCGCGAAAAAAGAAATCTTTATATTGTTCTTAAACCAGGAATTGTACTTATTCAAATTCCTCGTACACTATTTAGAGTTTTTATACAGAATGAGTTGTTTCGTAGCTTCACATGCATCAGTTTTTGCTCGAGAGTTCAAAGTCACTAATTTCATTACCCCGCTCACCCCCTCGCGCGAGTCGTGCGCGAATAATATAATTTAACTGTAAGAAGAAAGTTAAAGTGGAAGGAAATAATAGCGAATCAAAGTAGGCAGTGGAAGGAGAGGATCAAGTGAGACGGACAGAAAGAGAGGAAAGATATAATTAACTCGATAAGAGTAGGAGGAGAGAAAAAGAGAGAAAGAGAGAGAGAGAGAGAAAACAGCTAAGGGCCGTATGGTACACAGGCTTCGATCTCGTGGTGCACAGGGCAGCAGAGAGAAAGAGAGAGAGACGTAGAAAAAGATACATCCCGTCGACGGGATCAGCGGGGTTAAACATTCCACGGGGGACGGGTAGAGCGGAGCAGCAAAGCTCAGAGCGAGAGAGGAAAACCTTTACATACTCGTCTTGAAGATTAGCGGATGCAAGCGAGAGAGAAAGAGCGAGAGAGAGAGCACAGCTGCAGTGTGTAGCTATATCCCCGCAACCGACTACTTCGGTACTGTCACTACTTTTATTATTGTGTGCGCTTGGGGTATGATGCGCATGCACGGTGTGTAAAAGGGTGACGCACGTGTTTTTTTGTGCGCCTGCACTTTGACAATGATTTATACCAACTGTACCAACGAATCAGCTTTCGTAGCTTTCACCGCCGTTTTTCTTTGTGCAATATGCACTTTTTTTCGAATCGTGATACATCGGTTATATTTTAGAGGAAATTACGTAGGCACAAGTTTATTTCGCTAAGAATTGCCGGTGATGAGGTAAAAGAGATGTAGATTACTATTGCCTATGGGTCAAGACAATATATGCCATTAAAAGGTTTGAGCAGATGATTAAATTAACATATTTAAATTCGACACTAAAGAGAACAATCGGTTCAATGTAATTCTTACTTGCGGAAAACGCCATTTACAAGCTATCTTTATCTCAAGACTATTATTATAGATCTACAATAATAGTTTATTCGGCAACCCTTAAATTAGACAATAGCAATAAATGACACATATACATTCTAAGGCAATGTAGTTTTTCGATACGATCGTTGCACAGAAGTGCCCTATATTTTCCTTTCTTTCTCTATACTTAGATTAGCCGGGTTACACAGGGGTTTCGACAAATGTTTCCACACGCCAATGACCCAACATATGCAATCGCTCAATCGAATCTCTCACACCCAATGCGCAGAATACAAAATCCCCAGCCTCTGTACCGTACTTATACGCATGGCCTCTTTCTCGCGCGCGCGCTCGAGGCCCGATAATCGGACTATATTTAGTCCTCTCTTTAAGCTATACCGGTCACACCGCGTGGGAAAGCATCGCGCGTGGAGGAAAGTATCCGGGGGACGCATACGAGGGCCCTAACTCGCTGCGATTCTTAACCCTCCCGACACCCTGGGTAAAACAGTAGTGAGAGAGAGAGACATGTCTCCGGTGCACACTGCACGGCAGCAGCACATGGAAATTGATACACGCAGAGAGAGAGGAGAGAGAGAGAGAGAAGCCGCAGTAGTCCGCAGCAACAGCAGCTAGATAAGATCGTCACGCCGCGAGCGCAAAAGACTGCACAACCAAATACCCCCGTGTTGTTGCTGCTGCTGCTGTGCAGACTCTCTTTCTCTCTCTCTCTCTCGCTCGCTCTTTCTCCCAGATAGATATCTTGAGAATTTCATTAGCATAATCCAAGAGAAGAGAGGAGAAGACTGGCTGCTGATGTTGCTGCTGTTGCTGCCCCCGCGTCTTCTTTGTATAAAAACTCGGGGATTATGTCGAAAATCTGTCTTGCTTGCTCGCTACTTGTGCAACTATTTTTATTGCTTATTCCTTCGTTATATCTCACTTGCTTGATCGCGAGCTCGCGAAAATTTTGGAAAATCCTTTAAGACGTGTGATATTGGACAATTTGTATTTCGTAGTCGTTATACAAGAAGTCTAAAGTATTAATTACTCATTAAATAATCGTCACAACTATCATTTTCGAGATTTATTTTTAAATTGGGTCTCCGGTTATCTAAAGAAACATTACCTTGTACTCTTTAATACATCTTTATAATTGTATACATGCATGCATTCGAAGTTTGAAGCTTTTTTTGATCCAAGCAGAGATTATTCCATAGTTTAAGGTATTTCTCATTCAATTTCTAATAATCCAGCAAAACATCGATGCCACAGAACCTTATTTAAAAGAGATTATAATTAAACGTCAGCTAACCGTACACTCCATAGACTTGTATGCACACATATAAATATCCTCCTTACATCGTGTCGCAATCGCAGCTGTTAATTTCGCGATCTTATAAGCTGCCGCTGCTCTTTACAAGATACCTACAAGCACACACATATATATAAACACATCGCTCGATCCCACTGCATATATGTTTTTCCCCGACAAATCGAGATATACACCACTCGGGAGGTTTACGTTGCGCGATATCAAACGAAGGGAGATCGAAGGAGAGATATTCGCGCGACTCGCGGCTGCGCTATCACGTCTACGGAATGTGATTTCGCGTACGCGCGCGCAAAAAAGGAACGAATCTCGCGTTCTTATATATATGTGCGCTTCGCTCCGCGATCTTCTTTCAATCCTGCGCGAGATAGATCACGTTGGGGCAAAACATTCTGATATTGGAATCGATTGATTCGTACCAGTTGTTGTTTTATCTTTTATTCAGCTTACAGCGCAGACACTCGCTGAAAGTTACCTTAACAAGCCGATAATACTCGATGCAATATAGGTATATATTATAAAGTCGTTGGTTCTAGCAAACACCAGCATCTTTATTAAGGTTAAAAATATTTATCCGGACAGTTATATAATAGTAATTTATCCCACATTTCTAGCTTACACCGCGAGCTTTTGCTAATCATTTTTTAAAACTAGCCTGTTTTTTTTCTGTGTCAAATTGTGCATGCTCAAGACTATACATATATGCATATACGTGCAGTTTGCGCAAAAGGTGCATGCGCGCGCGGCGCTTGGTCGCGAGTGTATAAGGGGCACCATTAACCCAAAGTGATCGCGTAGCCGCGAGAAAATTGCACGGTCATCCATCAAGCTTCGCGTTCCCAACGTTTGTCTTATCCTTCCTTTCCTTCCCCATTTTACAGCTTCCCCCCCTCGCCCCGTCCATCAACCCCTCCGCGAATTTTTTTCCACCTTTCCGCGTAATAACTAGGAATTAGAAATAAGCTTTTTTTCATAGCTTTTAATAGGCCTATAAATCAATCGGACAGTCGCGACGTTCAATCGAGATATTCTTTTGTATAAACAAGTATCCACGGTATACTTGACTGTTCTTTTGAATGGTGAAAGATCTATTAATTTAAATTAAATATATTTTAAAATGCGTAAGAAATATGATAGAAGATTTTCCGATGGCAAATAAACAAATGAAATAATTTCTTAATATAGTAGTCTGTGATTATACGTTGACACGAAAAAAAGAGGAAGCGAGTTAAAAGTCAAGGCCTGGCATGCGTGTAACTTTGAAAAGGGAAAAATTCAAGGAGCAACTTCGAAGCCAGTGAGGCGATCCTTAATAAGACTCCGTATACCATAAAGAGCACGTGCTCGGCCAAGTCGAAGTAAGCTTTTACGTTAGAAGCTCATGAAGCATGATTGCTTCAAACCTGACGCGGTAGATAAAACCTTGTTTTCAACAAAAATCCTGTATATAAGAAATTCCTTGTTTGGTAATAACTTATTCCAAACGCATAGAATAATGTACTGCGATAGGAATAACCGTTTGAGCTATAAATCAAAGTGAAATATTAAATAAACCAATTTACCGTAATTTTCTACGTTGCCTGATTTTACGTTGTCTGAGCAACACAACATTTAATCCTTTATTTCGAGAAAAATCCAATTAGTGCAGTATTCTATGATAAATACTAAAAAAGTGAACTTCAAAGACTGAATTAATTTTAGTGTACAATCAAGGATTTCATTATTAGAATATACAACGCAAGTTTTTATTTATGCCTGCATATAAATCATATTAAAATAATTCAGTCTAAATATATATAATCAATTTCTAAGCAATAAATTTTCAAATATTTTAATACGAAGAATATCCGAATTTCTGCCTAAATTAATCGAGTCACCCATACATTCATATATCCTCTTATTTCCTCTTCTGCAGTGAATGACAACTGTTAGTCTGCCGACACCGCTATAGCTATGCCAAATTCGTTAAATGTTGTTTTCTTATTCATCCAACTTTGATTAAAATCCAAATCATTAAAACTGTAGCCGTATAATGTCTTGGTTTTATCGGAATAGACGCATTGAAAGATAAATTGAATTGAGCTGCAGCAGGAAAATGGGTGTGCGGTGCAGGCGGTGGACCTGGTGGCGGACTGCCCGGGTCCGGTAGTTGGCTCGCGGCCCGCGTCGCGCTCCTCGTCGCCCAGCCCCAGTATGGGCCAGCGGCCAAGCAGCGTCGGCCTCCTCAGACCCAAAATCTCCCTCACCTGGGTCCTACGCGGTCAGCAGCACCAGCAGCAACAACAACACCAACAGCAGCACAACCACAACCACCACCACCATCACCACCACCACCAAACTCATCCCCATCAACAGCAGACCAGCTCGGCGAGCATCGAGCATGCGCGCGCCCTCAACAACCAGCAGCAGCAGCCGACTGCTGGCGAACAGCACAGGGAGAAGGACACCAACTCTGGTACTTGCTCAATTTGTCCTTATACAATGGTTTTTCCTTAGAATAGGGTATTTTCTGTAACAGACTACAACAAAATTGATGTGGAAAAAAAAAGGAAAGTAATTTTGGCATCCTCGCGAGCAAGAATTAATTTCCGTCAAAGGAAAGGACGTTTTCGCGAGAAAGCACCTTTTACAGATCTGAAAAGCTCAGATAGAAACTTTTTCCACCGAACCAACAATATAATCTATGTACGAATATGCTGTTTATCCATACTTTTGTCTAGTATTCATTCCTCATTTATGCATTCATTTTTTACATTATTCCTATAAGAAACAAATAAGTCTAATGTAGCATAAATTTGAAAAAAAAAAAAGGATTCCGACAATAGCCCTTACAAGAATTTCAAAATCAACTTATAAAACTTATACTATCGCTTAGCCTTTAATTTGGCTTCGAATGTAAAAATTTCACATTGCCACTCGATTAAAATCATTTTAAATTCGAATAAGAGAAAACCAGAAATTTTTATATAGATAATAAAGAAACGATTAATGTGAAACAACAATTTAACCTTGTTACTTTACAAAAAATATTCAAAATGTTTGAAAGAAGACCGAGTTGATATTATCATATTGCTTTGCACATGTAAGTAGAAACAGACGAGTATAGAAAGACGCTGCGACTTTTAATCAATTTGTTTATTAACTGTAATATCATTATTTGTAATATTTTTTTTTATATCCAAAATGATGACGATATGTATATGTTTTATAAGTTTACTTTAAAGACTTTATTTCATTCTGATCTCGTCGCGGAATTCTCCTTAATTCTCTTAATTTTCTTTTCATAAGTTTTGTCAATGTACTCAATATCATTTTTATTTACATTAAACGTATTTTTCAGCAAAGGAACGCGAAGAGAAAGAACGTGTTTTTCGAAGGAGCGTCAAAAGCGTCAAGAGTGTCAAGAGTGTAAAAAGTGTTAAGAGCGTTAAGAGCGTAAAAAGCGTTAAAAGCGTTAAAAATACCGACGGATTCAGAAGTAAAGAGAGGGACAAAGAGAATATCGACAGACTGGAAAAACACGAAAGAAAAAGCATCCCTTTACATAGGATAGAAAAAATCGATAAAGTTGATAAGGTGAATTAAATTTTGTTCCTTAAATAAGTATACTTTAATACTCAAATACAGAGAAGAAAAATGATGGAAAAGTTAAAAGAAGATTTTTCTTTATAGAATCATATGATAATGAATTAATCAATACCTTTCAAAAATAACACATATACCTATCTAAGTTAAATTGTATGTTGTAACATTATAACATTGTAAATATAGCATATCCTATACTGAAAAATCCCCATTAGTAATGAAAATGTAAATATAGTTATTAGAAAAGGAGCGATTAAATGGAATGACGACGGAAAACGTATTGGAGAAGCGATTGGAAAAAGAATATCAAATGATAAAGGAGAACAAGGAAAATAAAGAGAAGGTGAAGAAGGCGATATCCGAACCGAATCTGATAGCTCGCGAATCGAATTGCACGCCCAGCGGACGCGAGAAGCACAGGCATCGGAGAACGAAACGCAGTCACAGGCCCAAAACACCCAGCAGATTTGGTTATGACATTGCCGATCTGGATTCGTTTCTCACCAAGGTAAAATAACCCAATAACCCAATAACCCAAAACTCAATCTTCGAAAGTGAAACAATGAACGTTGAAATGATAAACTCGTCAGCACGAATAACAATTATCATATATCGTATACTTGGAAGGTTAACAAATGAATTTCCCAACTATTTTGCAGGCGTCGATCGAGCGTCCAGCTAATATCCCAGTGGTACTTTCGTTTCCCTCGGTGCTGTACCAGACGCAGAGCGGCACACAGGCGGAAATCGGCTTGCCTCTCGGTACAGTGGTCAATGCCGTATTTAAGAATCAGGCCTGGCTGTACGTCCAGACGCCCCACGGACAGGAGGGTTACGTCGGCTACGCGGCTTGTCTGCCACTCGGTATACTGCCACAGCCTACCCGCGGACCTTGCTGGGAGGACTCGACCGACGTCTTTCCCAGGCCACTGGGTAAGATTTTTTTACTTTTCTATATATATATATATATTCACTTTTTTACTCTGAAAAGGCTAAACACGAACAGCGGGTATATAGGCATGCTGTTCGTATTTAGGTCTAATAAGGGGAACCCATGATCTCCGGGTAAGTGATTTTTAGTTTCATGGTTTTGTGTATTACAGCTGCATTTGATTGCAACTAATGTAAGTTTACATTTTGTTCGTCACCTTAAACTGCCCTACACCGTGCCGCCAAGTATGTTCAGTCATTTTAAAATTAAGAATATTGTACAAAAATGAAAAGAGAAAAAAATAATAGAACAACTGTATAATGACTTGCAAACTGTTAAGATTGCTGCTAAGCTAAAAAGAATACTTGACTATTTCTAATATATTTCACAACTTTCTTTAGCCAAATTTTGCCATATGAAATTGGAAACTGATAAGAAATTGTTTATATAATTGCTATTAATGAGACAAATAGAAGCTTTGACAACAATTTCTATTTATTTTATAACTTTTTTAAGATCAGATTTAGATAATATCAAAATTGGAATAAAGAATTGATTATTTAGTTAGAAATGTGAATTCGACGTTATGCAGCAAAAACTATTACTCTTTACAATCAATCAGTGATCCGAGGCTATGAAAATTACACAATTATTTTACACACTAAATTGTGTGCAGACACGTGAGATTAGTAGATGGGTTCCGAGTTTATCCAGACCAGAGACCGAGTTTATATATATACATATATATACCGTAGATTCTGTTTTGTAAGAGTTTTCTGGGGAATTATTTTTCTTCGCAAAATATTCTTCGATGTAACAATTTACTAAAATAACACTTTATTCTGCAACTGTCCTAATTTCCTAATGGTATATATTTCAATGCTTCCCTTTTACACCGTTTAACTTTCTCGTTGCAGATAGAGACATTAAAGTCAAATCTTTGGTTTAGATCGTATGTTTTTTATCACGTTCAAAGGAAAAGCGTATATTTTACTATTAAAGCTTAGATTTCTCTCCGATAATGAATATAAAATTGCCGCGTCAATTGAATCGTGAGCAAACTAACAGCTGCAAATTGTCTCATCCCTTAACAGGCAACCTAACGGACACGGAGAAGCTGCGGGACACGCGTTCCGAGTGCGGCGGCGGCGGCGGTGGCGTCAACAGCAGCAGCAGCAGGAATCGCGAGCGCACCAGCTCATCTCGGTCTCGGCGCGCCATGTCGGCCGTGCCCCGATCCGACACGCTGCAGTCGTCCCGATGCGAGGAAGCCAGTGGCGAGCGCAGCGTCGACAGACTCTATCTCAGGGCAGCGGCAAGTGCGCGGATACGTGGCGGCGCTCGTCACACGCTCCTCCTGGTGCGCGAGGATTACGAGGACCGGGGCTCGCCTAATGCCCTGAGCGTCGCCAAAGGCGAGGTCGTAGTCCTGCTCGGCGACTGCACCGACTCCGATTGGTTTTGGGTCCGAGCGAGGGACGGACGCGAGGGATTCATACCTGCCGTCGTCGCTGGACACGGATTCTTATGATTCTTTATCCAATATCTGAGTGTACATTGCATATATATATATATATATATATACACAAACACGTAGCTATCGCGTAATTCGCATATTCGTTCCTGCAGTGACGCATGGGTTTGCGTTTAGGGAAATATTGTGCGTGCTGTGTAGGGAAAAGCGACGAGTGCTGCAGGCAGATTTTATCATGGATCGCTTTGTAATAGACAGATTGTAACTTTATACTGTCAGCAGGTTCTATGTATATTGGCTAAAATTACTTGCAGACTCTGTGTAAAAGTGAATAGTCATTCTTTATCACTGGTAAAGATTGACATATTGTATATCGAATGAGGATTCACTTAAATATATAATGAACGATTCGTTTAAAATATATTAAAAATTAGTCGCCTATGTATAAATAATTTTGTAAACATTGCAGCAGCTTATCTGTCGAGACTTTAGTGCATGATCAGCTATAAGGGATATTTGAATAGCTATTTTGAAAACGTTAAAAAATGTCAAATTTGTTACTGAAATTCAAAAGTTTTTCGGCAATATTTTAAAATAACACATTATTAATATAATAATAATAAAATATTTTCGAGTTTAATAGATGCGATTATTTTATTTATTTATTTTACGCCTGATCAGAAATACCATGCTGATCAGAAACTACCATGTTGGTAATCTATATATTAGAATCCATACACGGTATCAATAATTTGATTTATTCAAAATTGAAATGAGCACTAGTAATTAAAGTAATTAGAGTCGATAAACTCTATAAAGTTTGTACTGTTTTATTTTCATCCGTGCCCCGTACGCAAAAATTATGTGCAAAAATTATGCAATGATTAACTGTTTATATTATGTTTTTCAGTTATTATTGCTAAGATTTTATTAAATTCGTAAAAGTCATTCAAGCGGGATAAGTTTTTTTATCCATAGGCATATAACATGTAGTAAAATTGTAAAAATTGAAAAATTTACATTTCTTTAGTCTTATTATATACCCATTAAGTAGATACCAAGGGAAACATCTTTCCATAATATCTAATATATATATGCTGTATGTATAAGTAGCCAAAGAGGCTAATTTATAAATTAAATAGCTAATGAGAGTAATAATAAAAATTAATTTTGTTAACATTAAACAAAATTTTTTGATACATGAAAACTATAAAGCTTAATGTAATTTTTGTCAAACTAATCTTATTTTGCCAAAATGTGAAAGTAACATACTGTGGAAAAATTAATTTTTTATTAGTTATAATAAGTATATACTATAATGTTGTATATGTTCTTTGTAAATGTGTAAAATGTTATTTTAATGTGAATAAAATTCAATGATTAATTTTATTATAAATAAAATATTTATAAATGTTTTTATATCACATCTAATATATATCTAATTGTATACACTCAATCAAAAAGAATATAAACAATAAGACTCAAGCCGTTTTAGAATTTTATTTAAAAATTCTAAATATGACATTATTATGGATATTGCATTGTTTTCTTATTCACGTTTTCAATTCCCTTACGGAAACAACACTCTAAATTGAGTACGATTTTGTTGTTAGAACATTAGCATGAAATTATAATATAGACATTAAATAATAAGTTTTAGCACCTAAATATAGGTTTCTACAATGATTAAAATATGTACAATATTACTAATTTATTTTCAAATAAACAAATAAATTGTTACAATTTAATTAGTTATATTATGGGTACAAACCACTATTATTAATTACTTAGTACTTAGTATTAAGAACAAAAAGCGTATCAAAATTGATTATTAAAATGAGCATTTGAAGTGTATATGTTTGTATAAACATATTATACACACATTCTGTTTTTATATTTCAATAATTAGTATAATAAATTCGACATATTTTAATTAAGTACATATATACATAACTTATGGCAAAAAACTTGTATTAAGAAATTGTAAATTTGTACAATACACAACTTACAATTAAGATGAAAATAGTTTTTCATAATATATTAATATATTAAAACTGATCTGCTTTGAACATTTTTTACTATTATAATGATAAATTATATTTTATTCTTCCGTTTAAAATTATTCTATTCTTACGTTTAAAAATTATTATATAATTATTCCTAATAATATTTTTTTATTTTAATCCTCGACTTTATTTTTCAGTGAATTTATGCATAACGCATCGCAATTCAAATTTATTTCCATGAATATGAAGAAAAGCCTGTCGGAACAATTCAAGCAGTTCAGCATATTCTTTAGTGGGCTTTGTTATACTTTGTGAAACAATGGTTACTGACTTAGCTAGGCTTACTAAAATATCGCCTTTATCTTCAGGGTATTTATGAAGGCCTGTTTTAAAAATAATTCTCTCGTACTTTTTACTTCGAACAATTGCTCTGGAGACTTCTACTTTCATTTCTTTATCTGTAATAAGGGACTAAACACAATATATAATTAAAATACTAATTTAATAAATAATACATTTTTAAATACAGATAGCCTTAACTTACAAGTATTGAAGGTAATTCTTCAAATAAAGGCCAAATTTCATTGCAAGCAATGCAATTACATTTAAAGTAATATGGTTTTATAAATTCTGCTCTTTTTATTTTTGATACAAAACCAAAATTACAACCATAATCATCAAAAATCTTAAACATATCCATAGTTGTCAAAAAAAGATTAGTAAGATAAATTATATATTAATGTATAAATAGTTGATACAATAAATATACCTGTGAATCCTTTTTAATGGGATGTAGGGCATAAAATACTTGCTGAATAATATTATTTTTCAAAACTGGACATCTACCTATATTTGGATTACAACTATGGTTTAGAAGGCTTGAAACAGAACCAATTATAGAGCCAACTCTATAGTGTTCGTAATTACGAAGTTCACTAAACTATAAGTTAATTATTTTGAGTAATAATTTATTTTCATATAAAAATTAAAATATATTTTATATAGAATACCTCATGATGATTAGTTTGAATTATCATATAATTATGTGTTAATAACTTGCCAAAAAACATGGCATCTTCATTTTTATACAAGTTTGATATACTTTTGTCAGAAGTTTCTCCAAAGAAGGATGTACATTGAAACAAAAAATACAAAATTAATGCAGCATTTAACGATAACATAAAAATTTCATTTCGGTTCCGATTGTCTTCATGAGTTGTAAGATTATATAAAGGTTTATATTGATCACTGTGGTAAATTCCATCTTCAGAAAAACTTTTCATTAAATAATCTGAAATATTCAAAGAATCATAATTTATTTAATATTTATTAAATAAATCATTAAATAAGATATAGTGATATAAATATAAATCATTGAAAAATTGAAATACAAAATATTTTGATAAAAGTTTCTTATTCAATAATATTATAATTAGTAATTTGATTTTAAAACTTTTAGTACTTCAAATATTAAAAATATTTTATCAAGAATGTAACTAAATAAAAAGTAATCTAATTCTTTTTTAAGTTAACACAAGAAAAATTGTAATTCATAATACTTAGTTTTCATTACCTCTACACTTTTCCATTTCTTTCAATTTCGATTTCAATTTTTTAATATCTCCATGCTCTCTTACAGCTAATATTGTAAGCCTTAGACTAAGTAAAGCCCAATCATTTGTATGTACAGACATAAGATATCCTTTCATAGGGCATTCAATATCGTGGTACTGTTCCCAAGCTTTATTTCTACATTCTTCAGAACAATACAAAACATGAACACAGTGATCACAAGGAATACTACCCCATGCTCTAACAAAACAATGTGAACAATGAGTGAAAATGTTCTGAGTACTTAAGAGTGATGCATATGGTTTTTCAATAATAAGTATTTCTCCAGCATCAATATCGCGATTTGTGACAAAATGCCTACCAAATTCCTTATTGAATTTTAAATCGATAGAATTAGAAGCTGATGGAATATGATCATGAGGGACAATTGGTGGAGTTGCTTCTTGTAAAACATTATTTTCTACTTTTGATTCTTGACATTCCAAAAACTTAGCAGCTCGTATAAATTTTGCTTCAAGTTTTCCCTTTTTATCTTGATTTAAACTTATATTTTCTAGCAGTAATCTTGCTTCTTCGCAAACCTTTTCTGCTTCCAAATTTCCCAGTAGTTTTAAGCATTTAGCTTTTCGACGAAGTAAATTTGGTTTTAAATGGTCTGGATATCCAAGTTCTAATGCTCTATCAATATCAGTAATGCATTCTGTATACTTGCTTAAATTAAATAAAGTTGAAGATCTATTTCCATAAGACTGAGCCAATACTTTAGATGACTTTTCTGCTTTAGCTATACTTTTGGAATATAATTCCCAGGCTTGAATTATTGCATCCATTCTACCTTTTTGTTTGTAACATAATTCATCTGCTTGCTCTTTCAAATTAACTGATTTTATAGAATCTTTTTGTTCACATTTAATGTTATCTGGTAAAGCATCTTCTATTGCTTTTAATGTTATTTTTATTCGCATTTTAAAATCATCTATCCTTTCCAATTCTTCTATTAATCCTTCAAACTTTAACAATGATATAATTTGGTCTGGAGGTAACATAATTTCAGAATAGTAATTTTAAATACTTCTTTTAAAAATTCTTCTAGAAAAAACTCTTCTAAAAAAATATTTTTTACTTTTATCAATTATATAAATATTTTTAGTACCAGTTATTAAATTATTTTTATACTTATAGAATTTAAATTTTTATATATATATCTATTTACCTATATTTTATTGACAGTATTTTCCTACTATAACTATACTTTTACATAAAGCATCTAAGAAGAAAACGTAGTCGAAGAATAATATTATTGTATTCTATAATATAATATATACTTTCCCATAAAATTTGTTTCCTGAAAATTCAATTATTCAAACTAAGTATAATAACGACAACTTACATTCGAATATGATTCGAAATATCTACTTATATTATTATTATTATTATTGTATTCTACTATACCTATAACGTATAAAACTGTCACAAATAAGACAACCCGTGCATATTCACATATCTATATATACTTGAACAATATTATATTTTTTCGAACAATATCTCATAATATGCACTTACACATTTATTAGAATAAGAAAACATTTTTAAAAAATAAATCAGTCTCTAAAATAAGACGTGTAATATTAATTGTATTAATAAGATAAAATGCGATTGGCTGCGGTGAATAGCGGCATTTTTAAATTTTACGTAATTATTATATTATATATTTAACGTAGGTATAAGCCTAATATCTATACCATATATATATATATATATATGGTATAGAAATTTATGGTATATATATATATATATATATACATATGGTATAGAAATTAGGCTTATACCTACGTTGAATTACTGATATCCGTTTCGACCATCTATTCAATATGTAGTAGAATATCTATATATTTAAACAATTAAAATATATATGTATTATATATACTATATTACTACATACCCATTTATTGTAATATCTTCCTACATACATATCCAAATAAATAAAACTTTTCCACTTAAATATTTTATAAATTTTTTAAATAAATTTCCTTGGTCATACTAAGCGATTTTAAAAGCCAAGGTATGAGATATATATATACATATAGTTTTATAATATTAATCCAGTATATTTATAACTATAGCATTAAATAAAATACACTTTAATTTAAATACAAACATGTTTTTAATACTGTTTTTATTGTAAATTATTTTATATTTAACATTAACATTAAAAAAAAAAATACAATTTGCTTTCATTTTTATATACTTGTAGGGCTTTTAAATACAGCCAAGTAGAATATTTTATAAATTACAAAAATAGTGCACTTACATATAAGTATTTCATTATTTGATTATATCATAATGTTCATTAATTCTACTCATTAAAAGATCGAACTTCATTTAGAATTTCAGCTCATTTACAAACAAATACTGTAAAAAAAACCACAGTATGCTTATGTCAACATAATAGACACAAGTTTTTAAATGTTTAAAAACTATTGTTGATTGATCAATATCTGGTAATTTTTAAAATTATAAGATTTTATAGGGTATCAATGATTATGTCTTTGTTATTTTACATTTAATAACAAAGTAAATTAATAAAAAATGAATTGATGAATTCTGTAAATTTTGTTCAATAAATTAGATCTTAAACTCAAATCAATTTTCAATGTCTGTTATGCTTGTATGGTGTAGCGTCATTAAAATAAAACTTTGAAAAGCCAAAAGTTATCAGGCAATCACTTTTGAGTTTAAGTTTCAAAATAATTATTATAACCTAAATCTGTTCCCATGAATTAATAAAAAAGCTTGTCTAAATAACAAAACCGATTTCACAAACTCTTTTGTTGGTTGCGATTTGTATTTAAACAAAGTGGTAACTGCATGTGATAAGCTGGTCAAAATTGCTTCACTGTTTGTATCTAAACTTTTAACATCTGCTTCTACAATACTTTTTTCTAGTGCCATAACTTTATTAACTAACTTTTTTATTTCAGCCTTTTTTTCTTTAAATTCAGGAACCGACTGTGAAAAAATCAAATTATGAATAATTCAAAAAACTTGTCATTAAACATAATAAAATTTTTTGCTAACCAAATCACTTAAGAAAATAAAAGAATGAAATTTACTTACATATACAGATGGTAAATTTGCAAATGCAGGCCAATTATCTTTACAAGGTTTACATTCACATGTAAAATGATACTTATTGCAAAGCTCCTTCCTTTTAGAAGCTATTTCCATTGAAAAATCGAACCCATAATCATCAAAAATCTAGAATTATTAAGATTTATATTTCACAGGTATTTGCATTTGTATTTGGCTATAATGATATTATTAAATAATAAAATAAAATACTATTCTTAAATTTTAATAGTAGTTGAATCCAAGTCTTAATTAATTTATACATGAGCAAATGGTTTAGTGTCAAATACCAGTTATTATTTAATATAGCGTTATTATTTAATAAATTTTAAAAAATAGTTTAATACATACCTGAGATCCTTTCTTAATCGGTTGCTGAGCTAGTATAATTTGATACATATCATTATTATTTTCTACTATAGGAATTCTTGTAGCATTTGGATTACAACTATGGTTAAATAGACTGCAGAAAGGAAGAACTATAGCACCAAGACTATGATTATGACCATTGTGAGCAATTTCAATAAGCTGTAAATTAAATTTTCAATATTAAAATACATATTTTTTTAATAAAAATTGAATTAGTAGCTATTTAAATACCTCATGATCATTCATTTGAATCATCATATAATGATGGGCAATTAATTTACCAATAAAAATGGCATCTTCATTATCTGACAATGCTTGTAAGCTTTTATCTGAATCATCTCCAAAAAAAGGAGTTAGAGTAAATAAAAAGTATAAAATTACAGCTACATTCATTGTCATTGAAACTACTTCTGGTAGCCACCGTTTAGTTTCATGAGTTTCAAGGCAGTATAAGGGTTTATAAATATCGCTGTGGTATATACCATCTTCAGAAAATGCTTTTTCCAAACAATCTGAAATGTATTTAAGTTATAATAATAAATTAAACATTTTGAAGTTCTTATTAATTTTGAAGATGCTCATAATTGCAGAAAAATAAAATTTCATTTTATTTATTGAGTTTATATAGCATAATATGATTATATTACCTTCACAACTATCAATCTCTTTTAGTTGTTGTCGAAGTTTATCAATGCTCCCAGCCTCTCTTACTGCTAATACAGCAAGCTTTAAACTAAATGGTGCTAAGTCATTCATAGTTAGGCTTAAAAAATAGCCTTTAATGGGACATTCAATATCATGATACTGTTCCCAAGCTTCATTTCTACATTTTTCAGAGCAATACATAGCATGAACGCAATGAGGGCAAGGAATACTATCCCAAGCTCTTACAAAACAGTGTGAGCAGTGTGTATAGATACATTCTGGTTTCAAAAGTAAAGCATAGGGTTTCTCGATCACAAGAATTTCACCAACATTAATGTCTCGGGTTGCTACAATATGTCTTCCATACTTTTTGTTTTGTTGAATATCGATAGCATTTGAAGCACATGGAATTTTTTCATGCCTATTAATGCTTGGTAAAGAAATTTTTGAGTTATTGTCTTCTAATTTTGGAAGCTCTGTTATTTTTTTAGCAATCTGTATTTTTTGTTCAAGTTGCTCTTTGTTTTCTTCATTTAAGTTTATATTTTGTAACCATCGCCTTGCTTCTTCACATACATCTTCAGCTTCTGGTTTCCCTAGTAATTTAAGACACTTAGCTTTTCTTCTTAACAAATTTGCTCTTAAAACATCAGGATAATTCAATTCAAGTGCTCTATTAATGTCTCTTATGCATTCTGAAAATTTATTCAAGTTAAATAAAATAGCTGATCTATTTGCATAAGCTAGTGGTAATTCTCGAGAAGTATTTTCTGCCAAAGCGATACTTTTTGAATAAAATTCCCATGCTTGTAAAAGGGCTACAATATTTCCTTTTTGTGCAAAAAATAATTTATCTGCTTCTTTTCGTAAACTGGCTGACACTTGAGAATCTTTACATTCACAAAGTACATCCAGAGGCAGAACATCTTCTAATGCTTGTACTGCTGTACGGACTCGAAATTCAAGATCAGTTTGACTATTTAATTTTTTATGAAACCTTTCAAATTTTCCTGCTATCATTAATTTCACTTGAACAAACATTGTGGCACAATTATGTTGTTCCCTCTAACAAAAAGTGCTCTTCACTGTAAATAATAAAGTATTTTTAAATATTAAAATTAAATTTGTTATATGTATTTCTTTATATTTAAATAAGGCATATAAGTAAAACTTATATTTATCAACAAAGAGTGTGTAATTATGTAAAAAAGTGGAGTCAAGTAAAGTAAACACTACCATCAGTAACATTGAAATTAAACATAATCTTGTAGATAATTGAATTTTTTAGAACTGTAATTCATAATTGAAAAAATAAAATAAAATATGTAAGTACACTAAATAAATTTAGATACTAAAAACAACGAATGTACGTCTATATATTCGTTGCTAATAAGTACTATTTATTTGAAGGACAGT
Organism: Megastigmus dorsalis; assembly: GCA_900490025.1. Taxonomy (NCBI): domain Eukaryota; kingdom Metazoa; phylum Arthropoda; class Insecta; order Hymenoptera; family Megastigmidae; genus Megastigmus; species Megastigmus dorsalis. Next base: position 32,027 of record UELU01136843.1, read on the forward strand.
TCTACATTTTTTCGAAATAGTATGAAAAATTGTTAATATAATCGAATTTTAATTATTACTTATTTTTTTCAATATTTTATATTATTTACAGATTCACACTCAAATAAATTTAGACGTTGTAAAAGTATCCATGCTTCTAAAATTTAATCAATTTATTTTCTGCTTTCAATTATTAAAATAATTCGAAGATTCGTAAACATGCTCCATTTCGTATACGTACCTTTAAAAAACTATTTTTCTTGTCAAATCAAGATGTACGTTTTTCTATCTTATTATCCCAGTAGAAATTTACTTTGCTGGATCATTTCGAGCACGAGCTGCACGAGGCTTACTTCTTTGTTTTGCCGGCTAATAATGTATGTATTTGCCAATTGGGGAGGGGGTACAGGGCTCCACTCACCAGTTAAAATCTACCAATAAATGCCTACCCTATATCTATAATAATTTATAGGTACTGTACACTGTACCTGTATAATACAGATGATTTCAATTACAATGATTTTAAATTTGTAAATATTTTGATAATAAACAGAATTGTTTAATAAAAATATATGCCATTTACAATAATGCTACTAGATTGATTTACCCTTTACACAAAAAGACGATTTCTCAATAACAGAGTTAAATTTTAAATGCTTTATTGATAGAAAAAAGTAGTTTTAATTATTTTTATATATTATTTATGTACTATTATAAACTTTAAATTGACTGTTAATCGTTTAATCAATTATTATTTATCAAAGCAATTCTGTACTACTCAGTCAGGTTAGCCTGAGCTGAGCCAGCACTAACAAATATAGCAACCCAAACTAACTCCAAAGCCAACCAAGGGATTTTTTGTTTATTTTTTTATTGGAATAGTTCGATAATTCTCCACTAGAGGGTTAAGGCTGCCTTCACATGAGGCGGAAGTCACGGAACCGTCCGTTGACGGAATATATTCAAGAATCAAGTCCATGACTCATGAAAGCGAGAGAGACATTCGCGGAAAAAGTCTCGCGCGATTCAACAACCTTTCTCTCGCACTCAGACTTATGTTATAAGTGTATATATATATATATTCCGTGATTCGTCGGAACGGTTCCATCTCATGTGTAATGTGAAGGCAGCCTCAACACTTGCAGAAACCTTCTCTTCTCCATATTTGTTTGCCTTATTATTTGTGTTTATACCTATGCAAGCACAACCTAAAAGTTATATTATAGATGAGTTTGATTTAGTAATTTATAAATATTAATTTAAAGTATAATAAAATATAAGTAAGTCAAAATGGGTAAAAGAAGAGGAGTTCAACCACCAGTTCCAGACTTAATCAAAATAGAAGTGAAAGATGAAATTGGTAAAGATTGAATAAATAGTGCAGAGCATTTAATTTTTTTTCACCAATATATTCTTGTAACAAAAATATTCTTATACATCATTTCCATTTATTTCAAACAGATAGTAATATCTTAATGGCTAGGGACCGATTTAGAGGAGCTTTGCGAGAATTACTGCATCCTAGTGACGAAGGATCATCTGCTGATTCAGGTGATGATACTCCAACTGAATATAGGATGACACCGAAGAAAATGTAAATACATATAATAGCATGGATACATGATTCTTTTGTGTGAATAGCTACACCGATATATAATGCATACTTAACAAAATAAAATTTTTTAGAGATCCTTTATATCGGCCAAAACAAGTACAAAGTCAGTCACGTAAAATGAAAAGACGTAGACAGATGCACATAGACTCTGCATTCCATCATACCTATGTTATGAAACTTTTTGACAGAAGTGTTGATCTTGCACAATTTCAAGAAGATACTCCTCTATATCCAATTTGCCGAGCATGGATGGCTAATCAACCACGAAATCCAAATCTGGTTCCAAAGTATGTTTAACTATAATATAAAAAAATTGTCATATAAAATTTATATTTTACGAAATATTATAAACCCTTTAGAGCTAGAAGTCCAAGCCCAGAAACAGTTTCTGAGGCTAATAGTATCAGTAATTTATTTGATGCTAATGGAGATATACAAGATGTTGGTTCCTTACCACCACCATTGCCTAGTGAAGAAGCTTTTCCAAGGAATCGAATACCATCACCTATCCCCGTTGAAAAAGAGGAACTTTATTTAGATTATGTAAGTGATAAAGTATAGACAAAATACATTCATTTGATTAAGTATACACACAAAAACTATCATTTATGATATTCTTAGGAAGGAATTGTATTAAAATCACGGGAATCATTGATGAGAGAACATAGGGTACATTGGGGAGCTGTTCGTAGAAAATGGCATCAACAGGCTCATAAAAATGAACAACGTTTCTCTGAAAGTGCAACAATTTTAGGCACAATATTTAAAAGGTATTAATTATGATTTTTTATAATTGTGTAAAGATTGTTTTAAATATTTTTATTAATTAAAAATTGTGTTTTAGGGCTCAATCAGAATTTGACTAAAATGATCACAAACTAGAATGCAATGACTGATTAAATAATACTGTTATAATAAAATATGAATTATAATTTAGCTACAGATTTTGATTATATTGCATTATATATTAAAATCTGCATTTTAAAAGAATAATAACTAATATTTAAAATTTGAGAATCATAAGCGTTTTATTTCAAATATTGACAAATTTAATAACTTATGTTATACTTTCAACGAATAGGATTCGCTTGTATACCTTTTGAGATCGGTATTTTGACAAAGAATTCTTATAATAATAAAGGTGGATCGTTGTAGGATTTACAAGACTTCATTGCCCATACAGTTAAAATCAATTCTATTATCATTTCATATAAAAGGTAGCTAAGAAATAAATAACATAATTTAAATCATTCATTTGTGTCACTAACTTGTCATTCCCACTTTCTCTAACCACACAATATACTTGTAAAGTTTATAACAAATATCCCCTGCATATTATGCTTGACTTAATGTTGTCTATAATTTATGAAAATTGAATTTTTTTTTCTCCTATAACGCAGCTGGAAGATTTTTCAATTATTTTATCAGGAATGCTGCGCAAGTCTTTTTTTATGTCTCTATGACTGCAAAATTTAAAAAATTCATTTGTCAGTGAGTGAAAGCTTTAAAACTTGTCTAAATGTCTCTTCTTCAAGAAGGCGACGTTGTTCCTCTTCCATTTGTTGCTGTTCAGAAAGTCTTAATGCCAATCTCAGTTGTTCTGCTGCACTTTCCAAAGTGTCATTACTTGCTTGCTCGCTGTCTCTCACAGCATTAATATCATCTTCTCTACTGCACCCACCAGCCGTTTCTTGGTATAGTTCCAGACTTGCTTGAATTGCTCTATTTGAACAAAAAAAAATTTACTTTATTGAATCATTACCAAACTTTATTATTAATACTTTTCATGTGTGAATCACTGGGCATCTAAACATTAAATTACAAAACTATAATGGCTTTGTGGATAAAGTTAATATTTTGTACCCAATGTAACATGTTTTAGGACATTATATTGTGTTAATGTAAGTAAACAAGAATGTTTTAAGGTAGTCCTTGCATAATGTTTTATTAATTTATTAGAACACTTAAAATTCGGGTTTTTTATTAATAAATCATAATCATAATTCTATGCATTAAGAAATATTACTTATGTCGACTGTAAACTACTATAAACTGACAAAGATTTTTCTATCGGTCTTAAAGTCTAATCATGGTAAATGTGTATTTTTATTATTTACATGTCATCAAACTATTAATAATATTGTTTTAAGATTAGATTAGATAATTGCACTTATAAGTCAAAAATAATGACAAAGCAAGTGGTGTTTTTAGGAGTTATTTTGATCAGAGTCGACATAAGAACTACCTTAATCTGCAAATGTAAAGACTGCTTTCATGTATAGATAAGTGCTCCTGTGTAACCTACCTGCCTATGTGTTATTAATTTGACAGGACAGAAAACATGCAAAACAAATAATTGGAAGAGTTATTGTGAACATCTAGTTAAGCATTCACAAAAAATAAAGTTTTAAAATACCGTTGGAGTTGTTGTTCCTCTTCTGCAGTCATACTAGGTGTACATGGACGAGATGGTTTTTGTGCTTTTAGAGCTTCCCATATATCTACCTAAGTAAGAGATTTCAAAATAAATTTAGGATTTTGGTTTTATAACTTATTGCTGCATCAAGTTTAATTTTAATATTCTTACCTCGTCACGTTCACTGCCGGCATCAAGAAGGCTTTGTTCTATTGCAAATTGTAATAAATCGTCTTCTTCTTCGATACTAAATTGAGTTCGTACTTCAGCACCTAATAATTTAAAAATCAAACATAATTATTATAAAATTATAATATTTTTTTTATGGTTTTAAAGAAATATAAAAGTACCTAATTTTGTGTATCCTGTAGGAGCTTCAAAGCATACATCATCTAATAAACAAGTTAATCGGTTCGCTTCTTCTAAGCGACCGACATGCGGCACTTCTTGATCTAATCCAAAGATGTTTCCAAATGTTATTCTTGCGTTTAAAATGTGAAATAGTGGAATCTCTGTAATTTAATTAAAAGTATGAGTAAATGTTAAACAAATTGTAATTAAACGTAATATAAAAATTATTACCGATTTTAACAGGAAATCCTGATGGCAATTGCATTTGTATAAAATCTTTTAATTTAGCAAAGTGTGAACTAGTTATAGCCATAAGATCTACTATTGGCATAATTTGTTCCTGCAGACTAAGTGGATATTCTTCACTTAACCACAATGTAGCCTAATCATAAAATTTTTTGATAAATCACTAGCATACATTTTATGTTCAGTATCAAGCATTAAGTGAATAATCATTTATAATACCTTAAATTTCTGTACTTTCGTATTTATTTCTTTTGGTCTACCAATATCTCTACTACTTAAATCGACTTCTGGGTCAAAGTATTCTTCAGGTGTAACATTACAAGGATTTCCCACATTCGTGAATTCTTCCTAAAATTGGTAACATTAATCACAAATATAATTTGATTTCAACAGATATATATATATTTTTTCTTATAGCCATTGGTAAAAAGCTGTAAATTAATAGTTATTCACAGACAAAAATAATTGTATCATAATATTACTGTGGTAAAAAAGTTATTAAAATGTATAAAACATAATATTTTATATTTATAAAGATAATATAGTATAGTAATAATTACACTTATTGCAGCAGCACCTTCCTGTTGCGTCTGTTCAGCAATACCAAGAAAAGATTGTAATGGAGTTCGAGGTGTCCTAGCCCTAATTTTGTCCGCTTCCGATAGATGTTCTAATCTCGTTTTTGTTATTAATTCTACATTACTAGCACTGAATACTTTACATTCATGTCCATTTACTGCTTCACTTTTATCTGACCGCCAACCCCAAATTCCTGCTTTATTCCTAAAAAACATGCATAGATATTACAATATATATTTCTTAATTTAATTTTATACTTTCAAATTACCTTTCAAAACTGATTTTATCTGTATCTATGTAAGTTGTTACTATAGGATTTGTTAAACGTGCTAAAACACCTTCTTCCGATGGTTCCATTAATTGAACATTATCATCACCAAGGAGTTTCATATGTTCCACATAAACTTTTCTTGTTTCATGATCTACTTCCATCATAGTAGCACCATCGTCTATAACAAAAAAAAAATTCTTTTTACTTTTAAAATAAGTGAATACAAATGGTATAACCAAAATGCCAATATATTCTATAATACACTTTTTGCAATTTTTTACTTAATTTGTAGCAACTACAATGTTTCAATTATCATTAATACGATTACAGCAGATTTTTAAATACAAATGGTTTTTATTTTTAAACCAATCTACAAGGTGTAAGCATTCACCTGAATCATCGCTTTGCATGCTGAACACATAACTGCGTTCACATCTTATAGCCACTGGTACACTTTGCGTTTGTTGCACTGATAATAAATTATAAGCAATAAATTTTATAATAGAATTCATTAAAATAGATAACGAAGTTTGCTAAACAAAAATTATCCATTTTTTAACTCATGTAAATTTTAAATATACATATTTGGGTTAAGAAATCTATTTATTAGAAAAAAAGCACATAATACATGTCTTAAATACTTTTCTTTGGTGTATAAAGAGCTTAATTAATCTTTTTCTTAAAATCATTTTTATGCACAGTAATATGAAACTTTAAAAAAAACATCTATCTTTTTTATCTAACTTTAATAAATTTATTGTGATGCTGCTTTTTTTTAAAATTAATATAAAAGTACAAAACTGAGTGGAAAAATACAGAGTATGAAAAAAATTTAACAAAAATTTCAATAATTATTAATTTGTTATACTTGTTAAAAGCAGATGAGGTAAATACTCACTTTGTCCTTTAAAAACATAACTGCGGTTCCCTCGCTGCCAATTTGCATGATCAAAACCTAGCAGAGTAGTGTCTATACGAACATTACTACCTTGTTTATAAACTTTATATGTATCACTTGGACACATTCGTGAGGCAAGAGGAACTAAAATTAAAATTATCATTTGAATTGATTTAATACTCAATTAATGTAGAAGCTTATGTTACAAACTCACCCCAACTAGTAAATTCCCATTTCATTTCTACATAAAAATCTGGTGCCTAAAAACATTTAAATTCATTTTAATTCATTTCATAAAAAGTAATATATACATATATCAATACATATATTATATAAAAACTATCAAAATTTACTTGTTTAAGTTTATGAAGCAGCTCTGGAATGCCAGCAACTCGGTTGCAGTATCTTTGATAATCCCGTCTTGCAAGTACCATCTGTAGTAACTCTGGATTACCAGTACCAACGGCTTCTTGTACGACTAAGAATAATGTCAATAAAATTTAATCATACTTTAAATGCTAACTTATTACAGGATTTAAAAATATGTATCTATAAAATTTACCACTCCAACCCTGTGTATTTTCTGTATTAACATTAGCCTCATGTTGAAGTAAAACTATGGCAGAGTCTGTGTGACCTAAAGTTACAGCCAGCATCAAAGGCGTTCTGCCCCTATTGTCGTGTAACTCAATGTCATGCTGAAAATAAGATATTGAATTATATATGATAGATTACAGTTTAAAAATGATACATGTATATATCTTTATATGTAATAAGAGAAAGAGAAACAAAAGAAGGATAAAACATATATAAAGCATAATATCAAGAAGGAAGTATGTGTGTATGGCTTCTTTCAACTGTGAGGCTTCATATAAAAACTGCTTTTCAGCACTACAAATCTCAAATCTTGCAATAAAATGTACCTTTAATTTAATTAATTGAATGAAAAAAAAATTTTTAATAGCACATGGACATTGGAACATTGGCTTAATCTGTCATTCTCACAATTAACAAAATTGCAAAATTACTTCCTCTGCAATAACGACAATACGTTCAGTTAAGTCTATCTATATATATAAAAAAAAAAAAAACTATTTGCTCCGAAAAGTCGGAATCTAAAAAGATCAGTCTCAATCATTTTATCTCAGTAAAGCATGTAGTAAATCAATAAAACGTTATTTCAGCGTAAAAATTGCGCGGACTCATGGCAACACCTTTTTCTCATACTCACCACACAATATAAATAGGTAATGAGAAAACAAAACAGTTGCAAAACATTCTAAAGGAGCCTCACCTGATTAGTAGCAATCTCCTTGTCAAGCTCGGTATGGTTATTGTTCCACACCAGCCAGTGCAATGGATAAGTCTTCTTAATCTCCTCTACCGTCACCATCGCGGTCTCTTATTCCCTGTGTGCTTTTCCACCTTCTTGCCGTTTGGAGATTCGAAAGGGTAACACAGGGGCTAGCACTGTGTCCCCCGCGTCCTCGTCTGCATAAAGCGCGCAATGAAATACTTATGCGAATTTTTGTGTATTTGCCTAACGGCTGCTCTCGTATCGTGCGATAGCCCGGCGGCGGCGGTGAAATATTCGCCCGATCAGACTCGTCTTTGCACTCGAAATTTTGATATTAGTCGGATGCATGACACACTGGCAACTCGATGATCCCTTCCCCGTGGTCGTATTTCCTACCGCTACTCCTGCAGTCTGCACTGTACTTAGAGGCTGCCTGATTGAGTGGCCATTGATTTAGGCAACAAACCGAAACGCCAAACACATGATTAGCAACATGCCCCTACGGATGCGCGACGACGCGGCACACGAGAGTACGTGAGACACGACACTCATCGCTCGAGTAGTTCATTGCGACAGCATATATATACCACCTGAGCTGGGCAAGCTGTAATCTGTTATGTGGTTGGTCTCAGGTCTGTGAGAGAGACAGAGACAGAGAGAGAGCAGAAAGATGTACTCTACGTGTATATCATACTTTATACGTACCTACTTACCAACTGCGGAGTTATACGCGCGCTTTTCCTTTCGATGTATAAAGAAAATACAGCCACGTCGCAACTTTTTCACTCTGGCTTTTTACTTTGCAATGTATATACATATATAGGTTTGGTTTATTAAAGTTTACCTATATATAAAACGTAAATGCAGATTAGATTAGATAGCACCTATCCGTATTATTGCATCCATATATATACATATATACATAAATTATAATTAATTACTTAATATTTTAGAAATTTTTTTATTTTTATTTTAAATAAATATTATATTGTACAAAGAAAAGAGGATACTCACGAGATTGGAATAAAAAGTAGAGTCTAGGGGCAACGTACGAAACCAGCTACGTCATTATTTAGAATACCAAAAAACATTTACTTATAGTTTGAAAAAAATTGGACTCCTTAAGTATAGGTACATACTTGAAGGGGATAAAAACTGTAATTATTTTTTTTTTTAAGGGAATGTGCTATGTTTCATATACGCTATATATAAAGATAATAGAAATTAATTTTTGTAAAAAAACTCTCAGTTTCCACCTCGGTAATGACGATGTAATCATTGTGCAGGTTCAAATTTCATGAAATTCCATCCACAATTCACAGAGATTTTTGTCGTCAAAAATTTCTTTAGTGATTCATAGCAATTTTTATCTTCGAAAATTTCAGTTCATATACTATATATAATAATATATTTTGATTTATTTGATTCGTGACAATTTTGTCAATAGAATACATACGTATACTGACAATTTTGTCAATAGAATACATACGTATACTGAGTACATGTATGCCAGTTTTCACCTTGTCCACGTTTTGGATCTATTTACCTTACGTGGAAGTAGAAACAGACTAGTATAAAAATACACTGATTTTCAATCAAGTTTTTATCCACATTACTTATATACCTTCAAGTAAGTAATAAGGGGGCCAAACTTTGTTTTAAATTGAATGTCTTTTTATATTCTAAATAATTGCCCCTAAGCTCTACTTTTCATTCCAATCTGTATTTATTATTCTTCAATTTTTATTTTCAACAATATTTACTTATGTCATTGGTTTATCTACGAAATAATAATTTTAAAACATTTTCAGAGCAATCATACGTAGGTACTTTTCATTTATGAGTGATCCCTGAAAGTTTGAGTGAGATACGTCTCGTAAAAAATTCATAATTTTCTTATAATTGTCAACGAAAGTAAAAGATCATGAATATTTATGAGTATTACAAAGAACAAAAGCCATTAGTGTAAAAAAAAGTGCATGTAGGTGAGATTAAACCCGCGCTTCTTGGGTTTTTCGATGTTTTCGCGGTCCTCCTCGCAGTTAAAAACGCGCGCGTCACTGTCAGCCAATCAGCGCCGAACTACTCAAACTCTACTGCGCGATCGCGAGTTGTCCGGACAAGAGTCGAGATTAGACTCGCTCGACTGTTATAATAAATAACTGGCTTCTTACTATACTATACTCAGTTCTGATTTGAAATTTGGTAGCGTCGTATTGAGGGAAAAAGAGGGCGCGTGCAAGGATGTCGCTCACCTGTGCAAGTAAGTTGTCTTTTAACAATTTGTTTGTTATAATTTAAATTATTATTTTTTAATTAAGTGAATTCGATTCTGCAGTTTTAACATTTTTCAGTAGAACATATATTTCAATGGATTTTGATAACAATGTTAACGCTTGATATGACCGGCATTGCATAACCTAAAAAACTGTAATTCAGGGTAGTCATACGTAAATCTGGAAAACCTGGAAAAATCTACAGGGAAAAGTCGGGAAGTTTTTTTGTGTCATTCAAGATGATAGTGTAAAGTTATATTAAACGCGTATTAAGTATAAAGTATAACGTTTAAGGGTATAGAGTTTTCATATAAGCAATCATTTTTGGTTCTAATAATATTAAAAAATGTTTTTAAGTATTTTTATATAAAATTTTTTCTCGTGGATACAAATTTCCATGATCATCAAGCTAAGTTCGGGCATCATACAATGTATGCAACTGTTTTGACACAAATAAATTTATGTTTATACGAAAAAATTACTAACATCGATAAATGCCTATTTTTGTGTATTTATTATTTCACATATACAGTTTTTTAGATTTTATTTAGAAAAATTAATGAAATTTGGGTTGAAAAACCTGTAAAAATCATGGAATTTTACATTTTAAAATATGTTGTGCAAATTGTAGTGAATAATAAATAAATAAAATATATTATTTTAGTTTCGAACGAGATACCAGAACATCCTGTGATTTCTCCAATTTCCGGATCAATTTTTGAAAGGCGGTTAATTGAAAAATATATAAGTGAAAATGGAGTTGATCCAGTCAATGGGCAGGATTTGAGTGTTGAACAACTCATTGACCTAAAAGGTATCAAATAGTTAAAAACTTAACTTAATATTCATCTTAAATACTTATGAAAACTGATTAAAAAAATTAAAAAATTTAAATTGCAGTAACACCTGTTACAAGACCAAGGCCCCCAAGTGCCACATCTATTCCAGCTATTTTAAAAATTCTTCAAGATGAGTGGGATGCTGTGATGTTACATTCATTCACAGTTAGGCAACAATTACAAACAGCACGTCAAGAACTTTCCCATGCTTTATACCAACACGATTCAGCATGCAGAGTTATTGCCAGGTTAACAAAAGAAGTCACAGCTGCTCGAGAAGCTTTGGCAACTTTAAAACCACAAGCTGGAATCACTCAGGCTTCAATTCCTCAACCTGTAAATATTCGTTTATATATCCATACATTCAAATTTAAAAAAATAGTTATGAAATTACTAACCCAGGAATTTTACAAATATTATTTTATTAAAAATTTATTCGACATAACTTTCTCTACTAATATGTTTATTCTATAATTATTAATATAAGATATAACTTAATATATATACTCATCAAAAAATTATGTCATTTAAAAAAATATGTTTAATTTTTAGGCAATTGCTGCAGAAGCAGGTGGTATTGCCATGCAACCTTCAGAGCAGGCCGGTATCACTGAAGATATTATTCAAAAACTGCAGGAGAAAGCTACAGTGCTTACTCAAGAGAGAAAACGCAGGGGTCGATCTGTACCAGACGATCTGTTACCACAAGAAAGCATTAGATCATTTCAAACACTGGCTTCACATCCGGTAAATATAATTGTCATATTAATATAAAAAGATATAAATCATGTACTGTATTTTTTATTAATATAATTATATTTATGCTTTAATTAGGGTCTTCATTCCGCAAGTGTTCCTGGTATTTTAGCTCTAGACATACATGGATCTGATACCAGCAAAATTTTAACGGGTGGAGCAGATAAAAATGCTACTGTATTTAACAAAGATACCGAACAAATAATTGCAGTTTTAAAAGGTCATACGAAAAAGGTATAGCATAAAAAAAGAATTTCTATTTAATGAAAAATTTTAAATTACATATAAAAATAAAGGAAAAGCTATATATTTAAGAATATATTAACTCTAATTAATGATTCATATAAATGAAAGGTTACACGAGTGATATACCATCCAGATGAGGATATAGTGATGACAGCGTCACCTGACACAACAATTCGTGTGTGGAATGTAGGAACATGTCAAACAACTCTTTTATTAAGAGCTCATGATGCTCCTGTAACAGGCCTTTCATTACATCCCACAGGAGACTATTTACTTAGTTCATCACTTGATCAGCACTGGGCTTTTTCTGACATTCGTTCTGGTAGATTATTGACAAAGGTAACTATATTATTTATTTAATTTTATTCCTATATGTAGGTAGAATGCTCTTCACAAATAGCATAGTATAAAATATCCATAAGTTTATAACTAAACATATCATTTTTGTTGAAAAAATCCTAGAAAGCATATCTTTGTACTTGAAGTATTATATTGCTGATAGCTTAAATAATAACATATATAAAGTTCTAATTTAGAGTAAAAAGCGTTAGATCAATTTTTATCTATTCATGATTATTTTGAAATTTTTAGGTTGCTGGACAAGGTAGTCAACCTCTAACAACTGCTCAGTTCCATCCTGATGGTCTTATTTTTGGAACTGGTACCTTAGATTCACAAGTGAAAATCTGGGATTTAAAAGAACAATCTAATGTTGCTAACTTTCCTGGGCATTCTGGACCCATTACTGCTATCAGTTTTTCTGAAAACGGCTACTACTTGGCCACAGCAGCTGAAGATTCATGTGTAAAGCTATGGGATTTACGCAAACTAAAGAATTTTAAAACTCTTCAGCTCGATGAATCATATGAAGTAAAAGATATTTGCTTTGATCAAAGCGGAACCTACTTAGCTGTGGCAGGTTCAGATGTTAGGTAAGTTGATATATTTATTGCAAAATATATAATAATGTCAATTAATTTTGCAATCTCATAACTTTGAACAATATATTTATTTCAGAATTTATTTATGTAAATTGTGGAATGAACTAAAAATCTTAAATGATCACACAGCTCTTGCAACTGGAGTAAGATTTGGCAAGAATGCCCATTACGTTGCATCGATAAGTATGGATCGGACATTAAAGCTGTATGGACTGATATAATAATAACTAGCTGTAGATATATTATAATATTTTTTATTTAGATTAACTAAGTTTATGCATACATCTGACGTATTAAATACATAATTTGATACGATTTTCTGTATAAAAATAAATGCGTGCGAGTCTTGTAAAAATTCTTTTAATACTTCTTAGATAATTTAATTGAAATAGAAAAATTAGTTTCATAAAATGCGACAAATTTTAATGATCACAGATATCCATAAACGAAATACACTAAACATTATAATAAAAATAAATTGTAAAGTTTTTACAACCCTTTAACAAAATTTTTATTTTTTGTTTCATTAATTGACTTTCCTAAATAATGTAATTTGTATTTTGGGCGCATTTTAAATGTATGAAAACAATATATCTGATCAAGAATATTTTAATTAAATGATGAATAGCGCAATTAAATTAATGATTGCTTAAAACCTCGGGGATAGTAAGAGATACTAAAGTAGTATACAAATATCTGTAATTACTGTATTTTAGTAAAATAATAACATTATAATTGAGACGATAAATAAAATAAGAGAAACATGTAAAAAGTATTAATAGATTTTTTGTAAATACACATCCAAGTTTAGTATTTGCAAATACTTTCATGATTTAGTATTTTCTATAAATTTTCATCCGATAATATAAATGGTTATTTGGATATCTATACGGTCTGCGACTAAAACTTCATTTTTACTAAGATACGTTGTATTGCCCTCTCTACCCTTATAACCTGCACTGACTGTCTCGGTTGGACTGCCTGCTCAAGTGCTCAGGCTCACACTGCCCAATGCCCATGCACGGTACACACCACACCTGACGTCAGTGGTCAGAGAAGAAAAGAGAGAGAGAGAGAGAGAGAGAGAGTGAGAGAAGGAGGGAGAGAGAGAGAGAGAGCGAGAGCTAAAAAAAACTATAGCAGCTATAGTCGCGCGACTCGCGGATCGTGTATTGGTAGCATATATATAGCGAATCGAGGGACCGAGAGAGACAGAACAACCGCAAGGGGGCCGCCAAGATGGTTGTCAATGTTGATAAGTGATATTTGGCTGCGCGTTCACGAAACGAGCGAGACAGGCAAGAGAAAAATACGAGGACGAGGAGCTGCGGGAGTACATGCCGCGTGCGCGAGTCCCTCGGCCAGGACTTGTCTACAGCAGCGATTTCGAAAGGGTCAGGATCATGTCCGTAAAGTAGCGGCGGCACAGCAGCTCTCACGGTGTGTGCCCGCGGTAGGTGCGCGTCGCGGTGGCTGTTGTTGCGGATCGCGAGGAAAAAAAGGGTGGCTAGTTCACGCGAACAGGAGCAAAAGGGTGGAGGAGCGAGGGCGAGTGAAGTCGCGAGGGGACTTGTTTGGACGATAGCCACAACGACGACGACGACGACGAGGCCATCGTCGTGTCTCCGCGCCCTCGAGGGATGGCGGACAGCGAGGATGCGGAGCAGGAGATTCGGAGGGCCCTGGACGTCGTTCAGTCGATGATTGACATCTCGGCGGATCGGCTCGAGGGTCTCAGGACCCAGTGCTCGACCAGCGCTGAGCTTACACAGCAGGAGATCCGCACACTCGAGGTTATAAACTCTGCATTAGTTTGTATATTGTTCCTGCCAGCCTATTCTATCGTCCCGTTCGTTCTTTCTGATGCAAAGGAAAAACATTGCTTTTCCTAATGCGAATCCAGTGTTATTCTTCAGGATTTTTTAGTTTTGCATAATCAGAGCTCATATGTTGTTTAAATTTTTTAATTTATTTATCAGGTGCTTCTTACTCTGCACACAGCAATTCTGTATTCTTCTTATGCTATCTAAAGTAACAAACTTTCTAATAGAATAATTAAAACTTTTGAATTCTAATGGATGAATAATATATATATTTTTCTCTTATACTGTACAAAATGTAATAAATTAGGAATAATACCAAATAATATGAGCTTGGCATTTACATGTACATTTTTTGTTCTACAGAAGCTACTTAGATATTTAACATTCATACTTGAACTATTCATTTGCCTGTCATATGTTTATATTTACATTGATAGATAGGTTAATCATGTATATACATATTTCAAATTACAAATACTAAAAGTTTATAATGTAACAAAATTATAATGATGAAATTTTTGAGCAATATATTTTCAAAATACCCGCTGATATAATGATTGAAATAATAATTGATGGAATAATTTTTATATTGTAGATTTATTATAACTGATATAATTTATTAGTTCTGCTTTGCGTGATAATGTATGTAATTGTATTGTTTCAAATAGGAAGTTTAACATAGCATCTATCAAAAAACAATTTGAAAAGATGAGTAAATTATTTATTTTACATATGACAAGCTGATCCACATTATTCATCCAATATTCAGAGATAATATGATCTCAGAAACAAATCATCGTACAAAATTATAGTACTCATAAATTAGACATATATTATTTGACTTTGCTTTTTTTATTCTTAATTTTTTCAAAAAATTAAATTCTTATTCATAGCAAACATAAAACATGATCAAATCCTATAATGAAGTTTAGAAATTTTTGTATAAGAATTCTAATACAAAAAGTAATGACAATAACATTACCTGCAGTTCTGAATAATGTGATGAAATTAATCTTTTGAAACCTAGTGTATAACTTTTATGATGACTGATTACCAGATTATTTTGTGATTAGTAATAATGATTATTATATTTAAAAACTTCCAGTATAAACCTGGCATATTGATTTCATACATTTTAAATTTATATAAGTAATATATAAGTAATATGTTTATGAATAATTTTAATTTTGTTTAAAATTTTGTACTTTACTTACAATTATTATTTATAAAAGTACTAAAAAATATAAATTAAATTTATTTTAGTTATTAAGGTTATTGAAGATATTGAAGATATCAATTTCATATCTTTTATAATAATTTATATATTATAAGTTTTGTCAATGTATGTATATTTATTTTATTTCTAATTGTATCAACTATTGCAATGTTACAGGGGAAGTTAATAAAACTATACTCAAAACAACTTGTCACCAAAGAGAAACTTGCCATTGAATCGTTACCTGCAGAGATGAGACAATACCCATCTCTACAACAATGGCTTAGAGTTGTAGGTCTTACACAAGAATCTATACAGGTAACAGATATATGATATATTGATTAGATTTTAAAAGAGTTAATACTTTATAATATTATTTTAAATTAATTTTTTCAGTTGGTTTGTTCTAAAGCTAACTCTTTAGAAGCTTTAAAAGAAAAATCTGAGCATGAATTGGGAACTATGTTAGGTGAAAACAATATACGACATGAGGAAGAGTTACGTAGATTATGCAGGGCACTTCATAATCTCCGTCGATATATGGGTAACTAATTTTACTACTTTTATTTATTTTTACTCCATAAAAATATATAAGATTAATATTTTAATTGAAATAAATAATACAGAATGTGTAGTATATAAATGTAGTATACTTCCTATGACTAATGTTTCTGTTTTAGATGTACTTGTTAGAGGTGATATGGATAATAGTGATATGAATTTATACTGGGATTCTTGGGATAGACATCATATAAGAAGTGGGCCGTCTCCTAGACCTATTAGATCTCGTAATACAAGAAGCTCTGTACCCTCCGAAGATAGCATTCCATACCACAACAATAATAATAATAATTTTAATAGTGATCTGCTGGCTCAGGCCTCTTCTGTTGTATCTTTATCATCTTCTACCAGTCCACCTTCTACTCCTTTATTATTGAGAGGTCAAGGTTAGTAAATATTTGCTTATAACTATTACACTAAAAGTAATGAAATTATAATCTACAATATCTGTTAAAAGCTTTAGGATTAAAATTTCCTACAACTCCACCACCTTGTAAAAAGAATCAGACTGGACCAGATAACCCCTCACAACCTGAAGTATTCCCATTGACAAAGTCGAAATCTCATGAATCGCAATTGGCAAATCGTCTTGAAAACGGAGAAGCGAATCCTAGGTAGCTATATGAATAAAATCTAAGGTTATACCCATGTAAAGATTAATTCTGAGATAAATTGTAATAATTTTTGGTTTTAGTTCCACTAATGACCAACAAGCAACTTCTATTAGTAGGAGAAGTCGTTTACCTACTGAACCTGGCTCTTACAGTGGCTCTGATAGTGTTGGGGAAAATTTATTGCCCAACAGTAACAGTCCTATAAAATCTCCACCTTATTCCAGTGCAGAAAGTGATGACAACAGTTTTAAAGGAACAGGTAATTTAAAAATCAAATATTGGAAATTTGTGGAATTTTCAAAAAAATAGTTTATTAAATATTAACCCATTATGTCCATACGTTACTTACACGACACATGAAAGTTGAAAGCCATAAAATTGAAATTCAAGTGCTGTGCAAATTTGAGTGGTTATTACATTTTAGTAACATAAGAGTAATATATGAATCACCGTATATTAAAAACAAACTTTTTTTCTCACTTTTTACAGACAATTGAAAAAATGCAAAATCATGAAAATATAGACTTTAATAATTTTCAAATTTTGTCTTGGTCTTAACGGGTCAAGTATTTTATTTGAAATATTAGTAATAATTTTTCATGATTGTACAAAAATTGAATTAATTATTGAATTATTATAAAATTATCGTATAATTTTCATTTATATGATTAGTGACGAGTCTTCAAGTGCCAAAGTCTCCTAGAACGCCAACCGTAACCCGTGGCATGGGGCATGTTATTAATCATCGTTTCACGAAAACATTCAAAATGATGACAACTTGTGATTACTGCGATAAGCAAATGTTTATTGGCACGGGTCTTAAGTGTAAAGAGTGCAAGTACAAGTGTCACAGAGATTGTGAATCCAAAGTACCACCGTCGTGCGGTTTACCTCAGGAACTTTTTGATGAATTCAAAAGAACTTTACAAGCTGACAGTATATATACGAAATTCTTTTTTAATTAACAATAAAGAAGTTAGAGCTGCAAGTTATTGAATGAAGCTAAAGAATCTAAGGGATATCTAAAATTTCCAATCAAATCAATACGAATACAATAAAATTAAGCTAATAATAAGGAACAGATTTAAAAAATTAAAAATAAACACTAAAAAAATAATTTATTAGCTATTTAAATCTAGTTGTTTTTTATTGTATATTATAAATTTACAGTATTATCTTGTCACTCTAACGTCTTTAATTATTTGTGTACAGTGTTTAATATTATTGTATTCACTCACAGGTATGGTAAGCGTTTCTCCAATTTTAAACAAACCAGGAATCATGTCGCCAAACCATCACAATTCAAATTTGTTAGCTTCCTTTAATAGAAGAGATCGAAAACGGTCGCATCCACATCCTTCCATGAATAAAGCATTTCAGGTATGATTCGCACTTATCACTTCACCCACCATTCCACTCGCCATATAGTCATTAATTTAAAAATATGGTGCAGTGAACATTTAGAAGTTATATGAATTTTATTGTTAATTTAAAATATCATCCAATACATTGATTTGATTGTAAAAAAACTCTAAATTTTCATTCTCTGAATAAACTTATTTGCAACTCTTATAAATAACTAACTTTTTGCATCTTGAGCACTGTAAAAAGTATTCATTACTGTGCCATGTTCTTTCGAAAGTCTTAGTTTCATTAATTTGTACAAGCACTAAATGATTTTGTTGACATTGATAACACCAGAAACGTCGTAACGCCTCATCCAGTTTTCAAATTCACTTTTGGCATACTAAATATACGTGCCGTTACCAGGGTGCAGACTCTAGTTCAAATACCTCGAGTTGCAATAGCTCAACACCTTCTAGTCCTGCGTTGTTACCTGCCAATGCTAGCCAAACTCCTCAGGCACCTGTCAAACAACAGTTCCACTTTCCGGGTACGATTATTATTAAAAAATTAATGTTTTTGTTTAAGTCAATGGGATTTTGTTTTATCTTATAATTTTTTTTTCTCTTGAATATTCTAGACGTTACGCCCAATGATAAAGGTGTCACTCTGGAAACGCATCGACTGGAGGGAACAGTGTCTAGCGATAGTGACAGGACAGTTTCGGGGTCTGGGAGTGTCAGCACAGATTCGGAAAGGACTCCGGTTCGGGTCGACTCTCAAGATTCGCAGGTTTCTGACGGAGAACCAGGAGACAGTCGTTGGCCAAGGCAAAATAGTGTAAGTTTTTTTATTTATTTACTTACATTTCTTAAACTAATTAGCTATCATTTTAATATGATATAACTGCACTGAAGATTTTTGATTATGCTTTAAAATTTTGTAATTATGTGCTAAAACTGAATAGAAATTATTTTTTATGAATTTACAAAATTACATAGTTATTTACATTAATTAATATACACTTTTTGTAGTTATCCATGCGAGAATGGGACATTCCATATGACGAACTCAAAATTGGAGAATCTATAGGTACAGGAAGATTTGGTACCGTGTACAGAGGTAATTGGCATGGAGATGTAGCAATTAAAGTTTTGAACATGGACTATTATCTTGACGATGATAAAACATTGGAAGCATTCAAATTGGAGGTTTGTAACAATCAATATTTCTATTCAAGATTATGCATCATAACCGCTAAGGATAATAATAACATTTAAAAAACCTTTATTCAAATTAATAATCAACAGGTGGCAACATTCCGAAAAACAAGGCACGAAAATTTAGTTTTATTTATGGGAGCTTGTATGAAGCCTCCTCGCTTGGCAATAGTGACTAGTATGAGTAAAGGCATGACTCTTTATACTCACATTCATCTACGTAAAGATAAATTTAATATGAATAAGACTACAATTATCGCCCAACAAATTTCTCAGGTAATTGATATTTTAACCTCTTAGCCGCCGATTCGATTTCATAACGTAAGCCCGGAACCATCAAAAATATAAATGAATCTAAAATTACTGCAACTTTACGTACCGTGGTTTTTTGAGATACTGATTATAAATTTAAAGTCAAATTGTAAGCATTTTTTATATGGAAGATGCAAAATTTAATGAGTTTCGCGTAAATTAAATTTGATGAAGAGGACCTCAATACTTACCTGTTTTAAAATTGCAAAGGTAAACATACAGTACCAATACTTAATGTATAAAGAGACGAGAGAAGAGAGAATACAAAAATTTGAAAATGTTTTAAAAAAGTCAGTATTAATTGTATCCTGTATGCTTAATACATGGAAATAATAACAGATGAATATGGTAAGAAACTGATGGTTACTATAGGTACGACCACTACTCATAAGTGCCTTATATTTTCGTCATGACAAAAAGTATTAAATTACAAGCCACATATATTTTAAGCATAAAACAAATTTCTATTGTGATACAAATTAGTTTAAAGCAAGTTACCAGATTTTATCCTCAAAATTTTGACGGATCGAGCTGAAATTTCGGGGACCTCCTTATTATGATATAGAATAGAAATGTTCCTATTTTTGGTCTTATCCATCCAAAAATTTGAAATGACAGGCCTTTTAAAAATGTCGAAAAATCGATTTTTAGTTATAACTTGAAATTTACCAAATTTCATTCTATACATTTGTTTTATTTTTGAATAACTCATATCTTACAATATTCCTTTATTTTCTTTAGGGAATGGGATATCTTCATGCTCGTGGAATTGTTCATAAAGATCTCAAAAGCAAGAATATATTCTTAGAAAATGGAAAGGTTGTGATAACTGATTTTGGCTTATTTAGTGTTACCAAACTCTGTTACGGAAACAGGTAAAGAATATATTCCAAAAATATTATTTGCTACATTATATAAAACTGTGAAGAGAGTAATAACAAAGGAATCGTTTTAGAACGGGTAATGGACTGAGCATACCACCAGGTTGGCTGTGTTATTTGGCTCCTGAAATTGTGAGACGATTACGACCACAGCAGAATAGAGATCAGGAAGAATTACCATTTACAGATGCGTCCGATGTTTACGCTTTTGGGTGAATATCCTTTTTTTTTTATTCTTAAAGCTGCAAGAGTAACTTTTTTAATTGTATAAATTTTATAATTTATATTATTACTTTTTTTAATATTGAAAACATAATTATTTATTTATATGGGCGTTTTTTATTAAATGAACAATTTAAAATATTTTGTCATTAATAAAATGAAACAGAAAGTTTTTATTTTAATTTAAGGAGGTTCATCAGGTTTAGAATTAACGAACAAATTTTGATGAAATTATAAATACAAGTTTATTATTGTATATTAAACAAAGTGTTAAGTTTTTAAGTTATTTAGTACCCTTACTAATGAGATTATTAAAATAAATTTTTTGATACAGCGCACGTTGTTTGAAATTAATACATACAATATTTAACTATATAATGATCTGATAAAATAAAGTTAATCTAAAATGTTAAATAGGTTAGTAAATAGAAAGTCTGTTGCAACTTTGTTTTGACTTCCTACATACCTGATGAACCTCCTTAAACGATATATTTATATTAAAATTTTTAAATGAGTGACTAAATTATTTACTTAAAATTTATAGTACTGTTTGGTATGAACTGTTGTGTGGTGAATGGCCATTCAAAGGACAACCTCCTGAAGCCATAATTTGGCAGGTGGGCAAAGGAATGAAACAGACATTGGCAAATTTACAGGCCTCACGAGATGTAAAGGTATACTATACTTAAATATGTTAACAAAAGTTCTAATAAATTATTTAAAAATATTTAACAGAAAATTTTTACAGGACATATTAATGCTTTGCTGGTCGTACCATGCTGATAATCGACCAGATTTTGCAAAGCTCTTGGCTACACTTGAAAAGCTGCCTCGTAAAAGGCTAGCACGTAGTCCTTCTCATCCCATTCATCTTTCTCGTTCTGCGGAATCAGTGTTTTAAATACACTTTAAGTCTATTTAAATACGACGCTGTTCTTGTAGTGTATATATGTAGCAGTGTGAGTTATTGCCTGATTTTTGTTCATAAAGATAAAATAAAAATATGATTAAGCCAACACAAGTCTAATTTCTTTTTTGACCATTTTCATGAACTTTTTATTATCAAATACTTATTATTTTTTTAAAATAATTATTAAACTTCATGAAGATTATTTTAAGCTTAATGCTAATACTAGAAAAAGTACACAACAATTGTGATAAATATCTTAATATTCTAAAATAACAAATATTAGATATTTATATACTACGACATTATCAACCGTTGATTTTCTTCTTCTTTTAAGCATTTAATTTGCTCTTGAAGATATTCTTTCCGTATTTTATTTGTCGATAACCTTTCATACAGAGTCTGCACCAAAGGTCTTGTGACTATATCAGTAACATGACTCAATGCTCGAGTTTGCACTAAAATTAAATAAAAATTTATATTTTGCACAAAATTACCATCAACTAATATCTTCTTATTCTGTGATTTACCTGCATTATTGTGTATGGAAACAAGAATATCAGGATGGTTTTTGCAACCTTCAGCCATGTCCTCCTCTTCTTGAGCTAAGATACGTGGTAATTCTGTCATAGTCTGAAATAAAGTTATTTCTCATAAAAAGAAGATAAAATTAAATTTTTACAACTTTAATTAGGATGTTATTTGTTTTATTTTTGCTAATTTTTATAAAATAAAGTAGATACTGTGATAAAAACTATATTATACCAACCTTAGCACAATTTATAGATATATAATCTGTATAAATTATTTCTAAAGGAATTTCTTTTGATTTTCCATCAACTGATTGAAAACAAGTTAATAATACTTCTTGTTCCTAAAACATATAAATATATTATTTTTCTGATTATATTAAGTAGTATAATATAAATAGAATAATTATCTTACTTTAGTACCCTTATCTTCAGAAAATACTGAAAAAATGAGTCCTACAAAACTAGAGTCCATAGTTTGGTACGTTGCTTGCGTTCTGACATCTATAAAAATCATTTCAATTAAAAATAATAAACAGCTTTAATTATAAGAATCCAGTATATTTTATTACCAACATGAGATGGGCATACTGTAATATGTGGATGAGAATGATACCATCCAACTACCCTCATTTCTCTGTTCAGCTCACCAGTTAAATGTTCAGCTTCAACAGCAGCTTTAAGCAACTGGTCTGGTGATATTTCAACACGATCTTTTTTTTTATCTGAACGCCTTAAAATTATCACAGCTGATATATTGGTAACACCATCAACATTCTGAAAGGAATGAGTAAATGCAGCAGTATTGTGATAATAAATTAAAATAAAACATAATCATCTACAAACATACATTACCGATGAGCAAACCCATCACTTCAAAATTTTCAGTGGATAATGCATGTTGTATGCATACCATGTATACATCTGCTTGTAATCTAACTTTTTTTAAATCTGAAGTCATTATTGCTGCAATATAAATATAAATATAAATATAAAAGAAAATAAATTTCAGATTTTCAGTGTACCTACTTATTTTAAAATAAGTTCTCTTTGTTTACCAAAAGAATGAATGTACCGAATAAAGAGAATGTTAAATCAATTTGCTTAATTTATATTTTAGTCACAAGCTTATTTTTTACTATTAATTATAGTAATCGGCATATTGAAGTTAATTCACAACTTTGAATAATAAGGCATCTACATATTTTTATAATCAGCCGAGTGCCGACTAAAACTGATTTTGTATTTAACCTTAAATTTAAAGATAATTGTCATCAGACGTGTCAGAGTATTCAGACACCACTGCGTCCACTGCTACCAACATATGTGTTTAAAAAGCAACTATAAAAATAAGTGCCGGGATGCTTACAACTATATCTATATATATATATATATTATCTTGTAATCAACAGCTGGTAAATCAATATTTTTTATTTTATATTAATAGGTAATCGTTGATATGGCTAATGTCATTGAAAATTACAAGGTCAAACATAAAATTTGACTAATTTTTTTTCAGTATCCATAAATAAAGAAATCTGACTAAAGGAAAAAGAATACTGCAAAAGAATATTAAATATCAGGAACAAAAAACGTTGATTCGTAATATTCGTATAAAGCGCCACGCGTTCAGCAGACTGCAGAAAAGGCTGTTCTGGTGCTAGTATACTGATAGTATGAACTGACTAACTGAGGTTCAAACATGGTGTTTTATACATCTATATCTTGTGGCTGCGCGCGCACAATCAAATATAGATATATAAAAAACATGCTTTTATCCCCTGATTCATACTAGCGCCACACCGCCATCAAACAACAGAATACAGTCCTCAATTTTCCACCGTGTGCTGCCATCTCGAAGCTATACAATTCTCGCGGCGTGTCATATCAAATCAGCACGAAAAATTCTCTTACTCTTCTCTCCTGCGGCAAGTGACGCTGACGAGTCGACGACGAGCAAGGTCCGTCCGAACTCCGAGCAGCTATCGTGTGGTGTCTGCATGCGCGCACGGTTCGACCATATAAAAAGCGACATATACGTGTGCACAGACGATATTATATCGCGTCCTGTAAGAGCACACGCATCTCGTCCTCGAGTAAACTACTGCGGATACATACGTATAGGGCAGGGAATACGCATACCGCAAACGGCGCGCGCGGGTGCTGATCAAAAGGAAGAGCAGTGCTCTTCTTAACTTGCCCCTGCGCCCCCTGCGGATCCCCTTACGCGCGCGCGCGCGTGTTGAGAGAGAGCGAGAGAGAGAGTCACGCCAGTGGAGTGTGTGTGCGCGTGCGAGTGCGAGAGAGCAGCGAACGAGACTACGAGAGTCGGTCGGTCGGGAGTGCGAGTGTGCGCGCGTGTGCTCGTGGTGTGCGCGTGGTGAATTTCGTGCGACAAGAGCTGCAGAAGAGACTCGCAGCAGCCTCGTCGTGGGACCTTGGCGGAAACTCCGATCTTTCATCCTCTGCAACCTGTAAGTTTGCGCTGCCTTTTTATATAACGCTCGTATAGCTGTGAATATACATAACGAGGGCCTTGAGCGTATATTTAAAAAGAAAAGAGTATTCTTAATTTTCTGGCTATCTGTCTCTGCGTGTCTTTGGGATGAGTGAAGAGAGTTTGGGGAGGTGTGTAGAGAGAGAGAGAGAGAGAGAGAGAGAGAGACAGAGAAAAGGAAGAGAAAGGTATAAAATAAGGATGAGGGAAAAAAGGAAGAGACGGAGCCGCGTATAGTAATTCTCTATGGTGCGTGTGCCAACACACCAAGAAAACAGCGCGAGCTGCTGCTACTGCTGGTCTTGTACCTATGTACGTGGTGCGCACGCGATCCAGTTTGCACCGGATTGCGGCAGAGTCCGTGCGGATTTTCTCTTTTCTTTTTCTCTCTCCCTCCCTCGCTCTCTCTTTCTCTCTGTCAGTTGTTCGCTAAAACTAGGGCCCCTTATGTGTTTGTTTCGCTCTTTCATTTTCCATCTTGCAAGCCGTATGTTTTTTAAAACGTGTGCAAATCGTCGACGAACGTATAACAGGTCCGAGCTGCTGCTGACGAGGTCGACGAGGACGACGGGACAGGCTTATTGTATCCCCGTGGAGGCGCGGCCGTGAATTCGTAAGACACGCGCAAGAAGGGGGAGAGGGAGAGAGGGGAGACGAAAGGAGCAGCAGCTTTAACGGAACTGTCCAGGGCAACGTCGTCGAAAACGCGCCACCGCCACCAACTCACAGAATGTCGAACGAGGAGACCTCCGCCGACCGGAATGTCGAGATTTGGAAGATCAAAAAGCTCATCAAGAGCTTGGAGATGGCGAGAGGGTGAGTGCTTTGCATTTTGGAGCAGAACATTATTTCGAATCTGTCTAAGAGACTTGCCATATGTTTCTCAGATTTGAGTTTTCTGATGATTTTCTTCTTTGCTTAAATATTGCGAACACGTGCATTTGCATCGCGGGGTTATGAGAAACATATATTAGTCAGCTAAGTCCTGAACAATCGAGTGTAAGATATTGCAATAGCTGTTAACGAATCAAATTTTATGAGAAAAATCATATTGAGTATTTTTGTTAAAGCTTATTTATTTACTATGTAAATGCTTATAAGAGCTGTTAAATATTTTTAATTTGTTTTAATAATTCTTGTGCCCCTTATAAACAGTTGTCAAAGCAATGCACTTATGACACAGTTTATAGAATTGTGAAACTAGAACGAACACTTTCATTTCTCACAATATTTAAATTAAATATATTTAAATAAGTATACATAATCAAGAATTTGAATTATGTTATTGTTGGAAGTTTTTAAATATTATTTTTACATAACAGAGTGCTCTGATCCTTTTGTTTCAAATATATTTGTTTCAAATATATCTGCTTAATTAAACATGTACATCAAATAAAAAAATTTTTATTTATACAGGAATGGTACAAGCATGATTTCACTTATCATTCCACCAAAGGATCAAATATCTCGAGTCAGCAAAATGTTGGCTGATGAATTTGGTACTGCATCGAACATTAAGTCTCGAGTCAATAGACTGTCCGTCCTAGGTGCCATCACATCGGTACAACACAGGCTAAAACTGTATACCAAAGGTATAACGAATTATATACTAGTAGATTTTACATGAAACACAAAAACAGAGCTACTGAATTTCTGTGTTTGTTCAATATAGAGAATAATATTTTTTAAGTCAATGTCGAATTTATAGTAGTTGACTACTGAAGTTACTAATAACAGCTTACTAAGGTTTAACAAATCATTTTTATAGAAAATAAAATTCTAAGTCATAAATAGAATGAAATGCTACAATATATTTCTAAATATATTTTATTAAAAAAGTAGTAAATTACTTGCAACTTTCTATGCTCAGTCATTTTATACAAGATAAGAAACTTTAGTGACAGCTTTATCAAGTTTGATACTCTCTTTAATAACATGATTGTTACTGTAAAATGTAAATTGAGTTTTCTTAGTTTATTTGCAATTAAATTATTATTCATTAATTTAAATAATTTATATTAATTACTATGAGGTCCATAGGGTTCAGGAATTAAAAGAATATTAAATGTTTATTTATTAAAAAGGTTCAGAAAGTAAAAAAATATTAATTTTATTGATTTATTAACTATGAAAATGATTAACTTTTTATTTAGAAAAAAATTTTGTTAACTATTTTAATTTCTATTATTTAAGTGTTTTGATGTTGCATGAGTATTTTGAGCTCAAAGAAATATGAACATTTGTTACACGCATCCTTAGATCGAAATTTGAATATTTTTTTAATAGCAAATTGAATATTTCCTTAGTAGAATTTGTATTTATTATTAGTATGCTATTTTCAAATACTAATGCAATAAATAAATTTACTTTTCTAGTACCTCCAAATGGCCTGGTAATTTACTGTGGAACAATCGTCACTGAAGAAGGAAAAGAAAAGAAAGTAAACATCGATTTTGAACCATTTAAACCTATTAATACTTCGCTTTATCTTTGCGACAATAAGGTAAGCAGCTTTAAAGTTACAAATTCATTATGAGTTTGAAGTTAGCATCGTTTTAATATAAAATTAAATATAAAATTATTTTCTTATATATATTGCTTAGTTCACAAATTTTTAATCGAATATAATAAGAAATAAACAGTGAGAAATTCTTTCATTGCACTCCAGTGATGCAAACTTCAAACCCATAAATCATTTTGTATGGATTTTGTTTTCTTCATACTTTTATTTACAGTTTCACACTGAAGCCCTGACAGCATTATTAGCAGATGATAATAAATTTGGATTCATTGTTATGGATGGTAATGGTGCCCTGTTTGGAACGTTGCAAGGAAATACAAGAGAAGTTCTTCACAAATTCACAGTCGATTTACCGAAAAAGCACGGTACGATAATAACTTTTTAAGGTGGTTCTTCACAATACCGAAGTATTGAGTATCATTATGAAAAAAATATATTTGGTTTTTTAAATTTCAAATAATATAATAGAATTTTTTCGTACCCAGTGGCCGAATAAATTTACGAGAAAAAATTACTTAAAGTTGCTTTGCCTTTCATGGTGTATACAAGAAGTCGTAAGGTATCGCACTATTATGTGCACTATTTTACACGCTACTTAACAGAAACACTGTAAAGAATAATGTAAAAATGGGGTGTGAAAGTGGAAGGCTGTACTTTCCAATGGTTGAATGAAAAATAAGGGTAACCGAATTAATTTAAAAGATCACGTAAGTCATTGCTACGTACATGCAACATTAATATTATCTAAATATTGTTATTTTGATACTAATGTTAACAAAAACTATTCTAAAATTTATAAGTAAATTTAATAGGCATCATTTATCCAAATCGAACAACAATTTTGCAATCTTTATTTTGTACTCGATTCATTAGGGAGTTCGTGAAAAACCACCTTAAATGCAATAATTATTTTTGTATTAACTCTACTTTTATAATTATGCTTTGCTTTGGCTTGAACTGAAAAAAAAATTAGATATACATCTTTATTTTAAATTGGACAACTTTTATTTAACTACATTTTTAATATTAATTATACGAGATGTTAATGCAATTAATAAACGTATAATAAATTTCAAAATTAAATTATGTATTTTTTATCACATATATGTATATACAAAACAAATAATGAAAAAGTCAAAAGTCCTATAAAACATAAAAAATATTTTTTTTAATTTTTTAATGTTTTCATGCCCTGACAATTTGCAGGCAGAGGAGGTCAGTCTGCTCTTCGTTTTGCTCGGTTGCGAATGGAGAAACGTCACAATTACGTACGCAAAGTTGCTGAAGTAGCAACGCAGCTTTATATCACTAACGATAAGCCTAACATCGCTGGTTTGATTCTTGCTGGTAGTGCTGACTTCAAAACAGAGCTTAGTCAGTCCGATATGTTTGATCCTGTGAGTTAATTTATACTTTTTTTTTAACAGTAAAATTTTCTATTCATACAATATGTTAACAATTGAAAAAAACTATTAATCTAAAATATCGTTTATAAACTTAACTTAATTTTGCAGCGATTACAAGCAAAGATTATCAAATTGGTGGACGTTTCTTATGGTGGAGAAAATGGATTCAATCAAGCTATTGAATTAGCTGCAGAATCATTACAAAATGTTAAATTTATTCAAGAAAAGAAATTAATAGGTATATTTCAAAGTTGTTTTGTAAAATATAATTATGTTTTGATTTTTAGGTCTTAACCACTAATTTTGTTCACAGGTCGTTATTTCGATGAGATTTCGCAAGACACGGGGAAATACTGTTTTGGAGTCGAAGATACGTTAAGAGCACTTGAGTTAGGTAGCGTTGAAACGTTGATATGTTGGGAGAATCTTGACATTCAAAGATACGTTTTAAAAAATCACACAAACAATGAAGAAAAGGTTCTACATTTGACACCTGAACAAGAAAAAGACAAAACTCACTTTACTGACAAAGAGGTATATTTTATAACAATTTAGTTTTAATAATTGTAGTTAACTTCTGATGTAATTAATTTGTTTAATATTTTCGTTTTGTATAGAGTGGGGTCGAACTGGAGCTAGTAGAATGTCAACCGCTACTAGAATGGCTTGCAAATAATTACAAGAGTTTCGGTGCAACCTTAGAAATTATTACAGACAAATCTCAAGAAGGATCGCAATTTGTCAGAGGCTTTGGTGGAATTGGAGGTTAGTATTGGATTGTACTAAAAATATCTTACTTTACTTAATTATTGAAATTTATACTAGTAAAAAGTAAAGCCAATAATCTAATATTCTATAGTTACTTAACCAAAACTACTTATTTTAGAGTATTTTACTATTACTCTAATAAATCTTAAGATGATTACTTGTTAAAAATTACTTTTTTGCTTGTAAATTTAAAATTTTAATTATTACAATATTAAATAATATTGTATTACATTTATATTTTTTTTTACCCATATGTAACACAATAACACAATAATTCATAATAGTTAATATACAACATAGCTAATTAGAACTTTTTCATTTTTACATTTCAAAATTGAAGAAACTGTAGAATTTACATAACTAAAAAAATTAGTCTGAATTTGAATTTAGTACTTACTTATTTATCATTAGAGTTCTCTATGCCGTTTCAGAGGTAAGATCCGTTTGAAAACGCTCCACGTAGTTTGAAAAATTTCTATATTTCGTACGAAAGTATACGAGGCTTTAGACCTTAAAGTAAATTTTCAGTTCTCTAAGCAAAATCAAAGTGTACTTATTGATTCTTATGGATTGTGTGTGATCAAAGTAATTCATTGACAAAGTCAATTACATTGTGTATAATGAAAATAACTTATCGATTCTTATGGATTGTGTCCAGGATCTAAATCAGACAGACTGCATAGTGCAGTAGGCAATATCGTTCAACCTAAGAATATCTTATACTGGTGCAGCATTTCTAATAATCAAATTAGCATATATTTATCGAGAAAGTACATCTTTCTTCAAATCGGTGTGTTTGAAAGTATTTTGAAGATGAAATCAAGCTAAATGATAGAATTCTAACCTCTAGGAAACCAATTTATATTGATTCGAACAATGGTAAAAACCTTCCCGAAATTACTATCTAAAATTATTAAAAGTTCACATAACGATACATCTGGAAATACTAAAACGTCTATCAAGCAAAAAAAAGAATGCAGAAAGTTCTAACATAAAATAATTAATCCTCTACGAAAAATCGAGAAATTCGAAATCGTAAATCATCTGGAGCTTATCAAAATATTCATCTCTGAAAATTCAAGCATTTTAAAGGAATCGTTTACTTTTCATAATTGAAACAATTCAAATTGCAATTTTATGACTCGAATAAATTGGTTTAAAAAAATGCCTTGCAGAAGACCAGAATAAAAAATATTTGTGATGTTAATAAAAGGTTTAAAAAGCATAGGTATACAAAAAAATTTTAGAATAATCTTTTGTGTTTAATTAGTATACAAACTTTTACTAATTTGCAAACAGAAAGTTGAATTTTAATAGTAAATCATCTTAAGCAAAAAAAAAAAATAAAATGAACAGATGTTTAATACAACAGTCTTTCGGTGTATAGGAATTCTCCGCTACAAAGTCGACTTCCAGTCATTACAGGCTGACGAGCCTCTCGATGACGTCGACCTTGATGATTATTAAATTCGCGTCTCCGTCGCTCGGTCAGAGTCGACCAGGTAGTCTCCTATGATTATTCAAGTGCGCTATTCGCTCTTTCGTTACTTTTTTTATGTTTCTTTCATAAATCGTACCATAAATAGTATCTGCATTCTTCGTAAAAAAATCACTTGCAAAAAGTGTGTCATCGTTTATTTTCATTTATTTTGGAGCATCAACTTTTTTGTTCTTCATTAAAAGTACAATCAAATGCTGCAGTATTTATATGTCAGTTTGATGTTTTTGCTAAAGTAGTTAAAGCGTTTTTCAATTTTCATTTTACTATACATTTTTTTTATTTTACTCTCGTATTTCTTTTTAATCGACACAAAAAGAGATATAAGGGATGTTTTCGTATTTATATGACTTAAAAAATCTAAAAGATTTGTTGCATGTCTTCATTTTATTTGCACTCTCATCGCATTTAGTAGATCGCCATTTAAAGGATGAAATCGTCATATGTCCTTTCTAATATAACGTCGCACGCTTGTCGTATTTTCGTATTTTAGTTCTCTTCGTTTCTATTATTTTTTGACTCTTTGTTCCAATTCGTTAGAGTTTGCATGTTAGATATTTTAGATTCTTATCAAGAGCTGCTGCCTTACTAAATTGATGAACCATTAATAGTCATTTTGGTATTTTACATTTTACAAATTTAATCGTTTGATGTACAAATTTACATGCATTGTAATCATGATCTTTATAAATTTTACCAAAGTGTTTATTAAGAATATTTGTTTTTATTATTTACGTCTTTTGTATTATTTCTAGTTATTATTCACTGTGTCTTCGTTTTAATTGTTTTCAAGTTATTTAAAAAGTAAAATGAGGAAGATATTGTAGTCCTTAATTAATGTTTCTATTCGTTTTTGTCAGCTTGCACATTGGAGAAGGTAACTGAAAAAGTAAGAGTGCAAAGCGAAATTCTTCCTCTAATAGTTTACAGTATATTCATATTAACTGAGTACACATTAAGAGCTGTGAATAACTGGTATAAACGTATCATCTTTACAGGTATTTTGCGGTACAAGGTGGACTTTCAGAGTATGCAGTTGGAAGAAGTTGAGTTCGACAACTTCGACTATGATGACTATTAAACTTATTGGGCTCCAGTTTTGGATGTTTTTTGGATAACACGCAGAAACAAAAAGAAGTTACAAGAGAGGAGAGCAGCCACAGATTACACGAAGGAAACCAAGAAACGCCGAATATTAAAAACACGCCCGACTCGTCGTCTCTTTCTCTCCATCATTCCAAAATGGAAAGAAATGAAGATAGGATCAAAAAGTACTTCTATTTTTTTCTATAGAAAAAATAAAAAAAACGTGGTTCTGTGAACTATATAGCTCCGAAGGATCGAGAGAAAGAGAAAACTCTGGTGCTGTGCTGAAAACGAAAAAAAATAATAAATAAAATAACAGTCTGTGCTTGTGAGTCAGAAACTCGTCACGGAGAAGACTGCGACAACTTAACTAAAAGCCAGCTTGATGCCTGCCTATGACGTTGAATCGACGACACACCGTCGCAATTTTCTATCGCAACGTTGACTCGTCGTCGAGGCTGCTCTAAGACTCGTTAGACCACACACGAGAAAAATCAATTTTTAAAGTTTATTAATTAGTAACAACTATTGATTGCAGAGAAAGGGATTTTATTTTACGCACTATATGTCTTAAATTTTTTTCTTTATTGTTGTAATTCTGTTAAGGATATATTTTGAAAAGAATATTATTTCTTATTGTTTTTGTGCTTTTTAATCGAATCAAAAAGAGTATGGTTAATGAAATTATTTAAGATCCTGAAGCTTGTATTATCTTTTTCTCCAACGGTGGTAGTAGCTACGAGGCAGCCTTGACGAAGCCGGTTGACCTGCCAAGCGTTACCTCTGTTCGTATGGAGAATCATGGACGAAATGTAATAAACTGATTGCTATTACCGAAATGGTATACAATATTAAAAATACTTTGCATAAAAAAAATGTTACATAATTTAATGAAATGAAAGATATTGAAATTGAAAAATATTGAATTTTAAATATTAAGCTTTGGTAGAATCCAATACTTAATTTCAATTTCCTTATTTCCTTTTCATGGTGCTCACTCATCCCAGACATACAAAACATGGAATTTAAAAAGTACTATAAGATTCATCAAAGAGAAATTTTTTTTCTATCTTTCTATTATTTTGTTTTAAAATTTTTATTGAATTATTCATTTTAATTCTATATTTTATAGTGTATTGAAATTTTTATTGGATAAAATAGGATTATTAAATAATAAATTGACAATTTCATGTCACTATTATAATACATTGTTGACTATCATAAATTTATAGAATACTTTTATTTTTAACCCTAGAAAAATTCAATTTCACTGAAAGAAAACTTTAGTTTAAAGAATTTTGTTAAATAAATAAAATGAGCAAAGTAGTTGTTGGAAAAGTATATTTTTATCAAAGTTATTTTATTAATATCATAAGCTTTTATAATACTGTCGTATAAAAAAATTATTTTATAAATTAAAACCAAGTAACAAAGTTAATCAGATTCTGGTACTAGCAAGTTGAGACTTGCATCAGTCGCTGTTGATCCAATAAATTTTTCTTCTCCTCCTCTAATACACAATTTAAATCCTGCCACTTGTGTTCTTTTTTCATCCATCATAGCAGCTTTGATCCATTTTGAACTAAAACATCTTTTGCATGTTTCTGTTGGAATTCTGTCAAGACTTGTGGTTCTATTTCCACAATCACCACATTTAAAAAATCTTTTAACCGCATCGATAACTTTAATAGGATGCTGCAACTTTTTACATAAATCAGAACTTGAAAATGCAACATATTTACACACTCCACAACGAACAGCTTTACAATCAACTTTGAAAGTATTTAACATTTTCTCTTCCATTCGTTCTTTAACTTCTAATTTTTTAAAATATTGTTCAGTTTCTTCACTTTCATGTTTGTCTATAAGATCTGAATGAGCAGATTTCATTTCCAGCATTTCTTGGAATTTACTTTTTATTGCTTTTTCTTTTTTTTCAATACTTTCAGCAATAGCATCACCTTCTTCATCTTCTCTTCTTCGTTTGACTCCTTTTTCTAAAAGAACAGTTTTGTCTGGGCGAAGTTGGTTGGGATTTGTTTTTTTAATAGAACCATTCGCTTTTACCCATTTAATAGCATTCAGTTTAGCTTTATTCGTAGAAGTTTTTGGCAGTGGTTCTGAAAAATCGATAATGTCTCCTGTTATTCCACGTGCTAATTTTGGAGGTGGCAAAGTAGGCTTTAATTCTGGTTTCTTTTCTTCTTTCAAAAGTGGAGAAACTATATTATTATCAGTATACCATTTTTGCAGTTTATTCAACCGCTCAGAATCTTTCTTTACTTGGTTTGCTGATAATTCAACCGAGGATAATTTAACTTTCATAGTTGTGGACTGAATTTTATTGTTTTCTACTGCAGAAATGTCTCCTCTCAACAAAGCTAAACGTTGACAATCCTTTTTGTACAGAGCTTCATTTCGTTTTGCTGGAATAGCAATAAAGGGTAATGCTTCTGGATGGCGTTGTTGAAAAGCACTTTGCTTTTGCGGACCGCTAGATGGAGGTCCAAATGTCCTGCGGGGTGTAGCAGTCTGAAGTTCAGATCGTCTAGAATATTTTCCATATTCCTGTTTCACATGATAAATGCAATATTCACAGTTGCTTAAGTTTACTGGAGCTGTACATGGCTCACCATTTTTTTTCATTGATTTACATTTCCCTAAATCTTTCGAAGTACCTAAAATCATAATTTTCTGAGCATTATCAGTAGAAAGTGTAGCTAAATCTTTATCATCTCTAGATTCTAAAACTGATGGATTTAAAATGCCAACAACTGTACCAGCTGCAATTTTCCAAAAGTTCTTGTATGCACTGCTAAAAAGAAATATCGAAACAGTTTTCATGTCTATAGAAAGGTCAGTGAGTTTCCAAATACAATATTGATTTCCTTTTTGAGAAGTTTTAGTTGCACTTTTGTTTAATATGACTCCTGCAATTACCCAATCCTCTCTATTATTTTCAATGGATTGGCTTGTCAAATGTAATTTCACTTTTGAAACAGTCACTGCTTTCCGACCTTGCATTCGTTCAACTAGTTCTGCTGATGAAACCAAAGGTCTTATTATTCTCAAACCAAAAATAGGATCACTATATACATCTTTATGAGTAGAATTTTTAGGACTTGTCAGAGCTTGTAAATTGCTTTTATCACTTTTCTCTAACAATTTATTAAAATTGCTTGAT
Organism: Megastigmus dorsalis; assembly: GCA_900490025.1. NCBI lineage: Eukaryota > Metazoa > Arthropoda > Insecta > Hymenoptera > Megastigmidae > Megastigmus > Megastigmus dorsalis. Next base: position 67,327 of record UELU01136843.1, read on the forward strand.
AGCGGAGAGTTACTAGTCTTTGGATTGGAATTACCATTTCTTAAAGGTGTACTATTAATATTATTTGTTCTATTGGAGCTGTTGTCAAGACGTCTGTTAATATGTTCTTCTGATGAAACTGAAGGTGCTGTACTTCTTAAGCCAAAATCGGGAACATTTTTTGAAGATTTACAATTAATATTATTTGATGATGGACTATTAAAATTATTTGTTCTTTTGAAGCTGTATTCAGTATTTGTATTTTCACTTTCTTTACTTTTTAATAAATGTTTTATTTCTTTACCATAATCTGAATAGTTTTGTTTTTCAAAATACTTCTTGTCTTCATCATCAGAAGAGTTTAAAGGATCTTCAACAATAGAAACAGAATCTTTTTGTGTTTTTGGAGAACTACATTTAGGATTTTCATCAACAAAATTACTAGAAGTTTCGTCAAGAAAATTAAAATCCAGATCTTTTAAAGTCTTTGGGGATAACTGCCCAGAAGAGGCTACATCAGCAGACTTTGGTTCATCATCTTGTGCATTTCCTAAAAGATTGGCAAGAAGCTCATCATCAGAATCATCACTACTCATTGTTAAGACCTACTTTTAAAAATGTTCTTCTGAGATCTGAAATTTAACAATAAAAACCAATTTTAATCGAAATCTTTAACCACTTTTAAAAAAATACATGTCATTTTATAACATATGATCGATTAATAATAGAAAATTTAAATGAAGATACCTGCTTTAAATACTTCTCATGTGCGCTGTAGAAAGTTCATCAATATACATGATCACTTCAGTAACGAACTAATAACATTTTTAACAAGTGCCACGTTATTTCTCGGTTGTTAAATTGATCAATTTCTGTTGACAACAGCACAAGTGGACTGACATGCAGAAGACATCGCACAGTGCACACCCACGCCACTATTCAGATCATCACTCCAACAGAAGCCCGCCAAATTCACACACTTGCCACGAAATATATAATCACTATATACGAGCGTGCTGCGTGTTGCAAATAATTGTGAAGCCTAGACAGATGGCGCTTCTTTTATCGTGAAAAACGATAGATGCTGCCGTGGGCGGTGAGGATTTGGGGATCACATAAATTTCCAACTCAAACTTTGTAAATAGCATATTTACTTTTTGAAAAATAATTTTTAAAATCCCTTAAATAAAAACTTTTTATTCATCAATAAATAGAATTTTTTATTTTGAGATGAACTTTTTACATACACTTATAAGAATGTTTACAAAACATTGATAAGTTTTTGTATAAAGCTTAGATTATTTACTACGCTATTAATCCTGATTTTAGCTAAATTTTCGTATCTCACAAAACAAAATTACAAGCTTGATCAATATTATTTTCTAAAATAGTATATAAAAAAATGCAGCACAGATATAAGTTATATTTAAACAATGTTTCTCACTGTATAGTATATATACTCATATAAATACTATTAATACGAGTAATATCCGGCTCTTAGCCAGCCGACATCGACACATTTGTTACTTCCGAAAAAGCGTATATAGACAGCAGCAGCGCAAGGAGCAAGGTAAATTTTAATTCCAGCGCGTTTATTCTGCAAAAGCAGGAGAACAAGAAGAAGAAGAAGACGATGAAGAAAGAAAGAAAAAAGGGAGTCGTTGGGGCGCATTGTCGGGGCGCGACCGGCAGGGCAATACGAATTTTAAATTACCGCAAGACATGCTCCCCGGCGATTCGCGCGTGTTCGAATCGATCCGTGGAAGCGCGAGGGAGCGAAGGAGAGAGAGAGAGAGAGAGCAAGAGAGAAAGACCGAGTGAGATTGTGAAATATTCACCGCGAGAGCGGTCTGTTGCGACCTCGCCTCCGGGGGGGAAACGGAATCGGAAAAACGCCGCTAGGAGAGAGAGAGAGAGAGAGAGAGAGAGAGAGAGAAGCTATAGTCGCACACCCCGAAGGCGGAAAAACGCCTATCTTTATTTCTCCTATCTTTCTTTCTTTCTTTCTTACCTTCTCTTTTCACTGTCTCGCGGCTTATTTTTCATTGAAAGGAAAACTTGGCCGCTATATAGACTCGGGCGCCGTAAACTATTAAATGCTAGGAGCCTTGCGTTCTGTGTATATACCTAGTAGTATCATGCCAGATGCTTCCTAATGGTAGAAAGCTACAACTTTTTATCCGCGTCTATATGCTTCGAGTTGCTTTCGATTTGTTTCGTTAAACAATGCATCGATGCGTTTTATTCGCGTACAGTCCAGCGGAAAGTTGCGCGAGCAGCAATAAATGTTTGTTATCCTTATGCTCTTTCCAATGTACGGTAAATATCGTAAATATACCTATATCAAACGGGATTAAAATACATATTTGCTCTACTGCTCAGTTTGTGTATATCGATCAATACGTTGTTGAACTTTTGCATAATTTAAGTCCACAGTGGTATTTTTTTTTATTTAACCAAATGAAAATTCGTTTCAAATAAAAGAATAATTCGCAACTATTTTTGTAGAAATAAATTCGTATTAGATGTTTTTCAAATGTACTCTGCATTAGCTGGATCAAACTGTAATTAATTTATGTCTATTTTCATTCGGCTGTATACATTTTTAGAATATTTCTATAAGTATGCAGAAGTATTCTAATTTGTATAAGTTCATTAACCTGAGTTATGAACTTTTGTTATATTTTTGAAGTTGTATTAAATATTTAATATACTTATATAAATAAAAGCAATTAAATTATGATACAAACGAGGTAAAAGAAAGATTTTCCCCAACTTTTAATTAATATACATTAATTTTATTTTATAAATATATCTTTTTAGTTAAACTTTATTATTGATACTACGAGATGTACTAATTTTTTTCTTTTGATAAGAGTCAAAAGTTAATGAAATTTTTAGAATTTAAAGTTCATTATATGCGTTATCAAAAATACGTCAATGTCAAATTGTTATTTTTAACAGATGGTACATTTTCCTTTGAAATCCACAAACAATCGATCTTACTTTCTTCTCCCGAAAGTTCAAATATACATATATACATATATATAATTTCTGTAAGAATCGTTTCCAACTAACGCATTTTCCCTGCGGATAAAGCCAAAAAGTTTAAACCTTGAATTTTTCGCAGTCATCTATACATGCATGTATAGACGAGGTGATATTTTTTGTGCGGCTGATTCGTAGCGGCTGGTATGGGGTTATACTGCGGCAAGTATACAGAATGAAAACAACATAAGGGGGGCCGATGAGAGGGCACATATATAGCAGCTATCCGGCAGCTCCTTTCCTCGCTCGCCGAGTCGTCCGGCCTCGTCGCAGTCGTCGTCGTCGTAACAGGTGTCGGGGCCGAAAGCCAACCTGTCGCAACTCTGCACCACTCGGCTCACCTTTGCCTTCCTATATATATTAGGTGTATACCTTCATATATGCACACACATATACATATATATATATATACGCGTGTGCATCCGACAGTGGCACACGGCGCTCAAGAGAGAGAGAGAGAGAGAGAGAGAGAGAGAGAGAGAGGATACCGAGAGAGCAGCTGGTCGCCGAAGAAGGTGCGCGCAGCCGTTGCAGCCTGCAGGGCTTAGAGTTTGGGTTATCCTCCTGCAGTGCAGTAGCGTAGCTGATGTGGCGTCGGCGCTTCTGCTGCATTTTTCATGCGGGGCCAGAAATTTGGGAGGCAAAACGAGGGAGGGAGAAGAGAAGCCGACCGATGTCGCGTGCGGTGTGCAGCCGGCTGCAGCGTCAGCACACGAATATATATGCCCTGCGGTGCCTTTTCGAACGCTTATATACACACTCTTTTAATGATCGGCTTTTCCTTTCGCTCATTTCCACTTTCTCGACGCGTGTGTACTTCGGAGAGTGAGAGAGTGAGAGAGAGAGAGAGAGACCGAACTCTGTGTGGCTCTCGGTCTCGAGTAATAATGCGCGAGAAGCAGGTGAAAAGCTGCTGCTGCTATATACTGATGCTGCTGTGAATTTCCACACTCGAGTTCTCGGTGGCAGTGTTTTGCATGCCATACCAGAGGCTGTTTCGCGTCAATTTGCGTACTATCACTTTGCTATAGTCTTTACGACTTTGCCGGTTGGCCCTGATGCGCGATCTTCTTCTTTTTTTAAATTCTTGTAACGAAAATAATTAATAATCGAAACGAATCAACGAGCATGATGAAAAATTCTGATCTGCTTAAAAGCTAACAAATCGGAATATAACGTATAAAATTTCAATATAAATAAGATTGTAAATTCAACGGGACAGACTATTCCAGATTTATTCTCGATCAAAATTGGGAGAGCTCGATCCTATTTACGCGCGTCACGCGTACCGCGCACTAAAAGTCGTTATAGAAAACAATCGGTATCTCAATTATGATCGTCGAAGCGGCGCGTGTATCCGTTCTTTCACGAAAGCCCGCGCGCACCTTTATAATCTTCTCCTTCTTCTCCACTTGTCACGCTTTACAAGCGTTTTTCCCAAAATAACGGTGCAGGTGTGCTGTAAGCGGCAGCTTTACACAAGAGCGGCGGCAACGGCGGCACGTGCTCCTCCGGAGTGCGAGAGTTTCCGCTGTCGCCGGTATATATATACGCATGGTGCACCGCCCACGGAAAAGGCAAAAAAAGTCTATGGCTCGAAGTGCCGCAGCAGGAAAAAAAAAGAACGATCGGATATGGCTCGGATCGTATATAATGCTGCGCTGTGTGTATACGAGACGAGAAGAGGGTCATTCGATTTTCCGAGGGCGCGCGCTCACGAGCCATTGTGTTTTATATAGATGTGTGCACGAGGGACCTGCTCTACACACTTGTCATCGAGGGTTGATCTCTTCTCTCTCGCTCTCCCTTGCACCACTGATATATGTGCTGCAGTGAGCATCTGGCCTCCTCTCTGCGCTCAAGAATTAAATGACTCTCTCTCTCTCTGTCTCTCTCTCTCTGTGTTCTGCTCCGATCTGCTCTCTCTCTCCCTTTTTATCAGATGGACGAGATGACACGATTTCTGTGTGGAGGAATCATTAGGGTCGTTATACGATTCGAAGCTGATTATACGAGTGATTTATCGATGTGGAATTGGGCGGTGCTGCTGGTGGTGGTTGTGGAAGTGACAATTTGTGCCCTGCTGCTATACTGACTTGAGTCGCGTGGAATTTTCGAGCTTCGTTATATGCGAGGGTGTGCGTAAGAGTGGAATTTTGAAAATCCGCTATGCTGCGGTATATGATGGGGATGGTGAATAGAGTTTATTGGTTTCGAAGCTTTTAGATGTTTAGGATGGTGTAAGGATTGCGCGAAACATTCCGGCCCCGGGTTTATTGGGCTGGAATTGATGCGGAATTTTTGGGATTTCATGGCGTGTTTGTTTACGATTGATATATGTAGGGGAAGAACGAAAGGTACTGAAAATGTTATGACACACGGGTTTGACGATTGCGAAATCGGTTGTGGCTTCGAACGTTATTTTTTACGTTTTTACTCGTAATTTATAATTGCTCGCATGTTTCTGCAGTAATTTTATTGTAAATTATCGACTCGAGTGCTGCAATATCTACAAATATGATTGGACTTTATTCATGGTACCTATTGAAATATATACGAGGAATAAATATATAGAATGGCAATATGTTTGTCTATGCCTCACTGGATAAGAAGAAATATTGATTTAGCGCATGAACAAAGGAGCATTGTACGCACAAATGAATTCCAATTCCAATATTGCTAATGACATATCTTCCTGTTCGGTGCATATATTCGATGCTTCTAAAAAAAAAGCCTTTATACCCGAATCACTCCTGTCGTATTCCTGGTAATGAAAATACATCGAAGCGCTTTTCTGTACCATAATTTTCCTGGTCTGCGTAGAAGATGGCCGTTTGAATTTCCGCTTTAAACGAGTATAGAGCCAAGCTCTAGGAGGGCATGATGGGAGTAAGGTAAAGCGAGAGCTGCGCTCGCTTAACACGGGTAAAAAAAAGCGAGGTAAAAAGAAATTAGTGCATATAATTGGATAGATTTTTACTTGGCCTGTGTGCACCTACCACGCAATTATTTCGTGTGTATATAATAAAGTCTATTAGTATAGTTGGTGCATATAGATGGGCGAGAAGAAAAAATGTGACGTAATTGCTTTTTGAATATTTATAGTTCCGGCCGCGAGTGTTTTTCGCTACGTACGTCAGCGTGATTTTATGGAAATGTTGCGGGACGGATGCGTAATTTATCTATAGACGCGTAAAGTGGAGTGTATGTATCTCGTACGTGTAATCGTATAGGCCGTGTGCAGTTTGTTTTTCAACTATAATTGATTTTGTCGAGGGGAAGGGACCGCAGAGCTTAAAAATCAACGACGTAACGGTTCATCTCGATAAAGTTTAGTGAATGTTTTGCGGTTGAATTTAATTTAAGCGATGGTTTAAAATTCGCTTAATAAAGTGCAAAAGCTAGAATGTCGGTTAGCGCGGCCATTGGCTTATTAAGAGGTACACTCTGGTGTGTTTCGCTTTATTAAGCGAACTTTATTTCGGTAAACATAATTATAGAAGCCACGATTCTGCACCTCGCGTGTACTTACGCTAATTGTAAGACTCGCTAAAAGTGAGAAACTGATATTTCGTGGTAATATTCAACTTTGATTAGAGCGCAATAACGCTGCAGCAGCCGCGATTTTTTTTTTATCGCGAACTCGTTGGTAATTCATCGATATGTAAAGTCAACGAACTCGAACCCTCCATTTTCCATCGTATGCATTTTCAATCCCAGTCCTGCACTTGCACTCTTGTAAGTTTCGTTGTAATTCGACAGCGACGCCAAGCCACAACGCATTTCCATTATCATTTCAATGCACGCAAATCGCTGGGCAATCGCGTAGAAGAAGAAGAAGAAGAGAGGCAGCAATTTTAGCAGCCCCGCATGCCAACTCTTTTCACCCGTTCAATTGTCAGTGAAACGCATGTGAAAAGGGGGAGGGGGGAGAGAAGCGCGCGTGTGTGTGTGCGCGCGTCATCGTCGCCACACGCCAGAAAAGACATGCGACGAAAACGCTTCTCCTCGTCGTCGGGGTCTATACTGGCAGGGAAATCGCCATGGCTCGGAAGCGTCGTCCCGTCGCCGGTCACACACACACACACACACACACACCCAGGCACACAAGGGCGAGGGTTCATAAAATTCACAAAAGTCCTGAAAACTCATTATCGAGCTCATTCCGCGGGAGCAAAAGGCCGCGCGCGCTCCTCCTGAAAAACACTGCTGTGCATGAGCTCTCTCTCTCTCTTTCTCTCTCTCTTCTTGACCGTCCTCTCGCTCTCTGAAAAGGGCCACTCAGCCGGCTGTCAGCCTTTCTCTCTCTCTCTCTCTTTCTCATATCGTTGTTCAGCATCGTCGTAGTCGTCGTCGTCGTCGTCGCCGCCACGGCGACATAGTCATCTTCCTCGCCGCCGCTGCTGCTGCTGCTGCTTCTTTAGGGGGAAAGAGAGAGAGAGAGAGAGAAGGAGGAGAGTCGGTGCACGTGCCCCCGAGGCTATTACAGCAGTTGCGGCTAGCCCAAGACTCCACCGCGACTATACTACCACTTTTACGCTCGCGCGCTATGTGGCTATACATGTCTCGTGTGTCCCCTTATACATACTCTATACTCCTCTGCTCCGTGCACACCTTATATATATGTATATGTGTACATGTATATACATGTATGTACTTTTGCGAGGGTTCCTTTTCTCCTGCTCCAAATGCCCTGCCGCAAAGAACTATCCTATCGATGTGTGCGTCACCCCCATCTCTCTGCACGTGTCTGTGTGTGTGTGTGTGTGTGTGCGTCAGGGCTTTTTCTTCGCGTCTTTGCTATGCTGCCAGGCTTTTCTGTGCCTGGCTCTTTTTTCTTTCACCCTGCATCGCTGCTTCTTTTTTTTTTTTCTTTATTTCTTTTTTTCTTTCATCCTTCTCCTCCACCTCATGCTTCTTTACGTGTCCGAGACTAGCGCTTTCTCCGTTGCAGGGAAAAGTTTTATGCGGTATTTGCTAAGGTTATGTTGTATACGCATATATATATATGTGAACTTTGCTTACAGAAGTATGTACGCGTTGCGACAGAAGCTCTCGTGGATACATATATTTTTTCGCGCGTGACGAACGTAGGATGGATAATCGCGCGCTTCACAGGGCGAGCATTGAAGTTTTGTGTAACTTTGAGGAGATGCACTACGGCTTTGCGGACAGAATTTTATTCGACTTGTCGAATGTTTGAAATGGTTGATGAAGTGCTGCTGGATGTTTGCAGTATATTTTTACTGTATATAGGTATACGCTATATATCTGCGTAGAACACATCGAATTTTCATTCAAACTATAGCAGGCAAAATTTTTTTTGAGCAATTCGGAGAATACGTTACAAATATTTGTTTGGAACATGTTAAAACAAATATATAATGATACACTTTATTTGTATCATTATATATTTGATTTGTAAATTTGCTATATATGATATTTAGGCGTTTAAAATATGTTTATCTTTATTTTTAATGTAAAAACATTTGTCGAGAAATTGTTTATCAATGCTTCTATTCGAGGGTAGGTGATTGCATAGGTCGAATAGTGAACGTTTTTTAGAAAACGAGTTTTGAGTTTTTGCTCTTATAGCCCCGTTGATATCACGAGCTAACTTGTGTCAATTGTTCTTGAAGAAATTTTATTTTATTTTTTATATTATAGCTTACGTAGGTATATATCCAAGATACTTTCCATTCCACTACCTATACTTAACCTTATAGTCAGTTTTTCCACCGAGAATTCAAGATCTACAATAGTGTAGTATAGAGTTTGTTTAGTGAATTGCGCGAATGCCGCAGGTCAATAAAAGACTATCGGGGTTAATGCTGTATCAATATTAGCCAAGTAGTACGTTACCGTGTGGACAGACACGGATTTGTTGTTGTTGTTTACGACGGTGTAAAAATATTTTTAGCGGGCATTGACGAACGTAAATCTTCTTAGGTGTAATTTAAGAAGTGGAGAATAAACTACGAAAACTTTTCTAATAACTTTCTATTGCGCGTAGTAGTACTTACTTTTTTTTTCTACTTCTTTCTCCCCCTTTTCCTCGCTCTTCCCCTGTTTTTCCCCTTTTAGTTCACCAGTCGACGTCCTGTATAATATTAATTAAATAAAAATATTAAGAGCCGGTTAGGGCAAACGCAACTTTTACCACCGTTAATAGTGTATTCAATTACAAAGTTTCGTTTTAATAAGAAACTTTATTCAATTTTCGGGCTTCCACGTAAGCGAATGAATAAAGAGGTGGCTTCTCGTTCATAAATAATTCGCAGCTATTTTTGCTTTCATGATTAAGGAAAAATCGATGTTAAGGGCTGGAATGATATTCAAAAGTTTATACTCTCTAAAACGGACAGAGGAGCAGACAGTGGCTTTTTATTCTGGATAAATTTTTCGGAATTGAGGGGGTACTAACTGCATACATTATATAATTGATAATCGAGATGTAATTTGCATAGAGTATTTAGATTGGCTCAGCTATACGATCAATCAATCCATCTGACTATCTCTCTCTCTCTCTCTCTCTCTCTCTCTCTCTCTCTCTCTCTCTGATGCGGTGCAGTGTTGTCTCGCGGTCGTCCCTCATTATCCGCTCATTCATACAAAATGCCCAGATTTGTAAATAAAGGAGCCAGTGGATTTTCCATCCGCGTCGGTACACACAACATGTACACAGTCAATAAAGTTATTCTAACTCTAATTCTTCCTCTCCCTCTGTCTTTCTTACCCTCAACGCGTGTGCAGTGCATCTCTTTCTCTCTCTTTCGCTCTCTCTCTCTCTCTCTCTCTCGCTCACTCCCTTTCACTCCTTCCACTCTCTACTCCCTCTCTATCCGCTCACGGACGAGTGGCACGGGCAACGCCGCGAGGAGAGACAGAGACGAACAGAGAGGGAGAGAGAGAGAGAGAGAGAGAGAGAACGCACCGTGCACATATATATATATATACCAGGAGAGTCAGAGATAACGCACACGGGCACTGTACAGTGCATTTACTCGCGTGCACAATGCACAGCTATACACCAGAGTGGGGAGAGCGGCCGCAGCAGAAATTCCCTCTCTCTCTCTC
>UELU01136844.1:8588-40023 GCA_900490025.1 Megastigmus dorsalis
GGTTCGCTGCTATACAGCCCCCCCACCTTACCCCCGCATCATAGCCGCAAACTGCGCGCGATAAATTTCCAAACATCCGTGGCGGGCATGTACGAGTAATTTTTCTCGCGATTTTCCTACTTTTTATCTCGTCCCTATGCGCCGGAGTACAAGTTCTCGATACGCCCCTTCCGCAAGGCCGATCCTATAAAAGTTGTGAAAAATTTAAACTAGGCTAAGCCTCGAGCCCACCGCAGTGTGTACACGCACACACACACACACTCTGACGCGCAACAACTTTGTATTAAAAAGATGCATGTATACCCATCATCGTCGTCGTGCACATACACGGATACGAACGAGTGTTTAATGTATCCCGTAGCGACGCGTAGCTCCAAGTTTCCCCTTAAGATTGCACAACCGTATATAAGACACCTGCTTAATTATACTCGTGGTTTACATCATCGCTGACGTTGGCTTTTCACATCCGGAGGAGCTCGCGCATGCGACACCGTAACTGCTGCAGGCGATTTATGGGCATAAAGTGTAATATCGAAGAGGCGAGATGCAAATTTTCCTAATAAAAGTATCTCTTTAAGCGGAGCATAAACATCATAAATAAAGACATTATTAAAATGGTAATTCCGCGCGGAGGGGACGTAGTTGCGTGAGCTGATACAATTACGAGTATAGATGCTTGTGTATAAAGCACGAGGATTTAAATAATATCTCTCTCTCTCTCTCTCTCTCTCTATTTAGTTTGGAAGCTTTAATTATGATCCAATCTCGGAAACAATTCGCCGCGCAGTTAAATACACAGGCGCGCAACTGCTGTAAATAATAGCTCTCGCCGCAGCGAGCATATGAGTCCGTATAGAAATTTGAATGCATACACTACTGCGCACCAAGTGCAAACAAGCCTTAGCCCTCTACCGATGTTATTTAGGACTCTATACGGACGCTATCGCTAATGCCGTTACATAAAAATGCACGCACGAGCAAAATTTTCCCAGCTGCCAAGAAAACGAGGCGCGAGCGCATTATGCAAGAAAAAAGAAAAAGAGAATCAGGGTTGCTTAATCGGCTACGATCTTGTTAGCATTAGCGCGGTGCAGCAGCAGCAGCAGCAGCAGCAAGCAGTTCGGGCCAATTTGAACAAACAACGAATCGGCCGGCAACTCGGCTAATTTTCTGCATCATATACAAGCCGGACATCCCTTATACACCTCGGACCACCCCTCAGGCAGGGTAATTGCGCACCTACCTATAGAACTTTGCATAATTCGCAATTGAACCGGACACCCGGTGCACACCTCCGCCGCCGCCGTCGCGGCTTCTATACGCTTCATAATAAACGCGCTTAATTAATATCAAATCTCGGGACATAATCAAGGCCTGTATATGTAGATCCAGCTAATCGGAATCAACCGATAATACGCAATTAACTTCCTCCGCCATCTATTTACCGCACAGGCCGCGCAGGCAAAAAACACATAGCGCAGCTTGTATAAACAACGCTGCGAACCACCGGGAGAACAAAAAAGAAAAAAGAAAAGGAAAAAAGCGTTAACTAAGCACAGCAGAGGCCACAGCGTCAGCAGTGTTCTGGTTATTCGATCGCGACACCTCTTCTGGAAACACGATAAAGCACAGGATGGAGCCTCGTGGCTGGCTACACGCGGCTCGTCATGGCCGTGGATTCGAATCGATCGTCTGTCCCGCGATATTGTCCAAGACAATGGATATATATTCGGCCACAAATTCGCTTTGGCGCCTTTGTTTACGCGCGTACATAATCGCGGTTGCGCGCGGCCCGATGGCCGGAGCGATGGTGGTATGTACATTGGTACTGGTCGCGTCGCTCTCTCGGCCATCGTGATTAGCGCCCGGACAGCGCGCATGAACTACGGCCGACATTCGTTTCGCAATCGGCGCGGGGAATTCGACCGAGCTGCTCTGCCCGCGCCCGACCTGCACCACCGGCAGCGGCATCGGCATCGGCATCAGCATCACCAGCCTTGCTACCTGCGACCGTCATCGAGTTGGCCGCTCGCAAAACCATTCAGAATTCTCTAATCTCCATTGCGTTTCCTGCGGCGGCGCCGGCCGCCCCACCAGCAGCATCCCTCGCTCCTCCGGCCCATTGTGCGAGTCCAAAGCCTCCTGCCCCCCCTGCGATTACCTGTGCGAATTCGACGGACAGGCGTGTCGGAGAGTGCGGAACAGGCGGGAGAGAGAGAGAGAGCGAGCGAGTTAGTCAGTGCCGCAGTGGCTTTGGACCCTGGCAAGCCCTATTGCTATAGTCCCTCTTTACCACCCTCCTTGGGGCTAATGCTGATTGCGGAATTGAAATGGAGATCTCTCGCTCGGCCCTCCGCTCCCTGGCCTTTATCCCATTGTACCTTTGTGTCTCCCTTGGCGCAGCTTCTCCGAGGATTCTATTTCCTTGCGCGATTCATGCTAATTGCGATTTCGTTAGATCTGCGCCTCTCTCTCTCTCTCTCTCTCTCTCTCTATGTTGCTCTGCGTGCCTGTGTGGTGGTGACCGGTCGATAGCTGCGTGTCAGTTATCTCTGTGTGTGTGTGTGTGTGAGGTGGATGGCAGTCCTCTCTTTTATGCGACTACGAGGACCAAACGCGGAGAGGGGGGAACGCTTCGTTATACACGTAACTCCCGCGCGCTATACTCCGAGATTTAAACAGCGTTCAATTTGTCTGCGCGGTGTATTGTACGAATTATGCATGTGAAATGTATCTCCGCTCTCTTCCCTCCCCTCTCTGTCTATGTATGCTTTTGAGATAACCTGCCTGAAACTGGCCTGGAATATAACACCAACTCCCGAGGTGTATTTTCCAATATTGCGCTTTGGGAAATAGTTTCGTGCTCAAATTCGACGTTATTCTACGGGCTATATAAATGCGTATAAATCTATACAAGTTTATATGGGTGCAGTAATCGTCCAAAATGCATTACGTACGAATACAAAGCAGCAATAATGCTGTGTGCCAATATATATCTAATAGCTTGGTCGTATCGGTTACCGACAAGGAATCAATCACAAATGACTAGCATTTAACCAAATACATTAGCACGTGACGATGCATCAAATGTATCGAAACTAGAGAAGAGTTATAAACCTAATCGTATAGCGGGCTCACCACTCGATTTGTATTGTGGACAGTACACTTTGATTCATAACAATGGCATTATTCTTTAGATGAACTTAACTGTATACTGATCGAATGTGATTATATAGCAATTGCACTATATCAGAATATTTTAAAATATCCTGGACGCAGAAAATCTGACGCGTCCCAGTTATGATCGATGCTTTCCAAATCATCATCGAAACGAATGCGCGCGCCAGTAAATCCGGTGTACATATAGTGATTTTGTATTCGGCCACACTGAATTTGCGATCTTCGAAATATCATGCGCGCTTCGCAGTTCATTCTGACGTGCACACGCGCTGTTATTCACTTATCCCCTGCACGAAAATTGCGCATACATCGAAATGAGGATCCATATGTATAGGAGTGCGCAGTGCATGAAATGTTAAATACTTGACTCTCGTGAAAATTCTGGAATTCCGTGAATCATAGCCGTGCTAGTAAACTTTTCTATACCAAGCCATATAACCGCTATTCCACGCCGCTTCCCACAAGAAGATAGTTTGAATTTTCCACCCTGTTAATTTTTCATTTTCCTTTCAACCCTCCTAAATACTACATATGAGCAATTTCATAGTAATAATTAATATAAATATAAAACATTGACCGGAACTCGGTAGCACTGTTGTAACAGTATCGTCGCCGCGCTACGCATACAAGGAAATTCGTCGGTGGCCAGATTTGCAAAGTTTCGCCTCGCATCTATAATATAATATACGGCACCGACAAAGGGACGAAGCCATACGCACACATCTTCCATCCTATATCCTATCAGCGTCGACGTGAGCCGTACGCCGAGGATGAAGCAGGTGGCACGTTTTCCCCTCGCTGGATACCGCGCTTATAGTAGTTTCATTCACGGGACGACCTCGTGCGAATTAGTGTATACAGTCTGGGACTATATACCCTCTGACTTTCTCGGGATGTGTACTTTGTATATTAAATTACCGGAGTAGAGGGAAGAAAATTGGAATTAGGAGAAAAAGAACGGTGTGATGAGGTGGATTGTGCATACATTGAAGAGTACGGATTGAAGGAGCTAAGGGATAAACTTAATTATTTATTCTTAATGTCTGCGTTTAAATGGTGCATTTGGGAAAAAAAAATTCCGTTACAACCTTAGAATAACAAAAAATTTCTTAACTTACTTACTAAACAAAAGCTATTTAACAAGGACATAATAAATAAATGTTAAATTCACTTAGATAAAATTACAACACATTCTCAGTATTCGTTTTGATACAATGATTACGTAAAGTCTATTAACTTAATTAATTAATTAATAGTAAATTAATTAATTAATTAATGAAAGTAATAAATAAAGCAAGCTAAATACCCTTATATTCCAAAGCGCCAAAAGTAGACTTTTCCGATCGCTTTGATACCGCAAGTTCAACAGAGGCGGATTGAAAATGAAAGGATGCAGGATCTGGTAAGCAACTCATTATGGAACCTCAAAGTTGATAGACTTGGACTCGAGGTTTCCCTAATACGCGCTTGACGTGACGGAAAAGCTCACTAGAAGCCCCGACGCTACACACGTGTATATATACGTATAGAGCTCACGCCGAGTCGAGCTTTCGGTGTATATAAGTGAGATACGCGAAATTAACACGTTCCTGGTATATACACAGCGAAACGAGACATGGTTAAGAGCTAACATGTTGGAGGACGAGATCGCGGAAGAGGCTAAAGGGAAGTGAGTGAGAGAGAGAGAGAGAGAGGGAGGGAGGATCAGGCAACCGCGCGCCGTCGTTGCCGGAGGTAGCGCGAATACGTGTTTGAATTACATTTGCTCTTGAATCTCCGGGCGCGCGTGTGACGCAAATGCAATACTAATTGCAAACGTGAAAAGCTGCTCGCCCGCCGCGTCCTAGAACGAGGATTGGGGCGACTTTTTTTTGCTTTCGGAGAGATTCATCGATCGTAATGGTATTTTCATCGTTAAAAACTGATGCATATATACACTCGCGCGAGGATATCGTCGGAGTGTTTCGCTATCGCGCGGCATAGTGAAAATTCAAACGTATAAAGCTGCGAAGAATGAGAAATATTTTTATTGAAAGGCATGTATATATTCGTTCCTGTGGCTGAGACCGTCTTATTGTCTCTTGAACGAGTTTATACGAGCGCTGCAGAGGTAGAAATTCCCTTTTGCGTGTAACAGATTACACTTTGTCTTTGACGCGACACGCTTTCTATATCCTTTTCCAACCCCCCCCCCTCTCTTCTTTCTTTTGTTCATCATTGGTGGGGAATTTTAATCTCTTCGAGAGAGACCGCGAGGCGAGGAAAAAGGAGATTTTAAAAAAAGGGAGCCCTGCAGCAGCAGCAGCAGCAGCGGTGCTTCTCCGCAGCTGTTATACAACCCCGGTCCTGGTATACTTAAAATTGCTGCAGATGTACCAATATTTCGCGTTATACGTCCACGCGATAGCTAAAGCCATATTTTTTCCTTGCGACTTATCGAGTGCGGAAAACCAGATTATTCATGCCGCGGCTCATGCATATTCAAACAATTTTTGAACGGATCCCCCCCAGAGCAGCCCGGACTAAATTGGCAACCGAATTGGAATTGTAACTGTCGAATAAAATTAAAAAAAAAGAGGAAAGCCCAGAGAGGGAGGGAAAAAACGAGAGGACAGAGAGAGAGGCAGAAAAGCAAACCGATAGCCGCGCGCTGCAAATTAAAAGTCAT
Organism: Megastigmus dorsalis; assembly: GCA_900490025.1. Classification (NCBI taxonomy): domain Eukaryota; kingdom Metazoa; phylum Arthropoda; class Insecta; order Hymenoptera; family Megastigmidae; genus Megastigmus; species Megastigmus dorsalis. Next base: position 14,437 of record UELU01136844.1, read on the forward strand.
GAACTACGAACCGGATTAAGCTGATGCGAAATTTCATACTCGCGCGCAATTGTTTACATTTCTTTTTTATATATATATATATATATATATGTATATAAATATCGCCGCGAAATTGTCATTTTACCGGGGTATATAACGAGACGACACCGCCGCATTACGGGTTCTGCTGCAGTTGTTTCCCGGGGACAATGTGCGCGCCTGTCTTATACGCGAGCCTCTCAAACTTAAGGTCCTTGCTTTAAGCGCGTTTTGCATAATTATTCAAATGCACCGGGCGTGTTTGCAAAATTCTAAGGATGCTAAATCGTAAAAGTATATCGTCGTATACGCGTGATAAATTTGAATTTTTGTTTATGCATGGGGAGGGGGAGGGGGGGGAGAGGGGCCTCGAGATTACGCGCTTTTTCAAAATTTCATTAGTCCGTAAAATCTCTGAATAATAAAGTGCAATTATACGGTCCCCGACGCATCATTATGCTTTACACACACCATACGTTTATTACCACATTATCGAAAAGTAATACTTTCAAAATGAATTAAATTTATTATGCATTTATTATGCTCGCGCTATGGTCCTTATATTTTACGAGTGTGTATAACTTGCTTCGTGCTTGGATATTCAAACTTATACACACTCGCAAATCTATAAATTTATTAACACGGAAATTCATGGATATAACTTTATTTTATTGAAATAAATACTACGCGATAAAGGACATAAACACACGTTAACCATTTTTCATCTGCACAATATAATATCACACATCGACGGTCCATAAACGCGCGCAAAAAGCGAGATATCTGCCCAAAGCGCATTCGACATACAAAGTGTTTTTTATATTATATAAAAGTGCAAAAATGCATGTCGTCGAATAAACAATCGTCAGCATAATGATAACGATTGCAAAATATGGATAGGTCTGGCAGCTACTGCAACGTTTTCCTGTGAAAAAGCTCCGTTATTATATATACGGACCATTTCAAAAATGGCCTCTCGCATCGCATTCGACGAGGGGTCGGGTACATGTATATATATAAAATCGGCTGAAATATCGAGTCCTCTACTATTATTCCTTCTCTCTGTCCCACCGCTGCAAGAGTGCGTGGAGCGCCAACTCGCCCGAGCTGAGTTGCAAATTACAGAGGGTCATACGAATTACAAACAGTACATATGACGATGCGACAAATCCGCCGTTTGAATCGAGCGTCATTACACGCGCGCGGTCAAAGTGTAGCCGCGTGTGCGCGCCAGTGTGTGTGTGTGTGTGTGTGTGCGCGCAGGGGCTGAAACGTTGCAACAGCATCAGGAATAGTAGGAGCAGTAGAGGCGTGCCGAATGTGGTCGGACGCGAACCCGCGCACGCGTTGCGAACCTGCATATATACCGAATTTCGCTCGTGCGATTTTTTATCTTTTAGTCCGTTTGAGCTTAAAATCGAGATCGCTTTGCGAGCTCGTACGCGCGCGGCTTGCACATACTGCGATGCTGTACGTAGGGGGAAGCCCGTAGTGCGCGCGGCTCGCTCTCTCTCTCTCTCTCTCTCTCTCTCTCTCTCTCTCGCTAGCAATAATGATGCGATTCGATTTTGCAGTGAATAATGTCAATCAGTGTGCGAAAGCGTGTATAGCGAGTAAGCTTAAAGCTTTCACTCTGCCTCTCTCTATCCCCCTGTCAACCCCCACCCCCCTGTCTCTTTAATGACGATCAGCCTGAAAGCGCTAGTGGCCACATTTGTACCATTATTCGAGACGAGATTGTGTGTTTACATCGCGAGGGACTGAAATAATTCGAATTCGCCTGCGATTTAACGCGGATCTCTCGATGACTGCAAATCATCATTTCTTATATGATGCAATTAAATGAAAGTATATCGGACACGCGGAACCTATACTCGACTATCGATGTAAATCATGATGCAAAATGAACATAATGCTTGAAAGATAATTTTTTTGTAAAAATTTAAAATTTTAAAAGGAAAAATTTACGATTTATGATTAAATTAACGAGGGTTATACCTATATAGTATCTCGTTAATTATTCCATATTTTGTTCTGGGCAATACAATAAAATCTAGTAAGAGCAATTCTTTTTGCCTTTTTTCCAGATACTTGATTTTAATGTATTCTTATATCTTTACCCGCAGATTAATCACAAATATGTAGACAAGATTTTTCAAATTCTAAAGATATATCACTAAATATACTACCGATATTTGTTTCATATATGGAAAAAAGTATTATATTTGCACAGAGTCGGAGTAATAATTACACTGAGTATTGGAAAGATAGGCGAATATATGGATCCAGTAACCCGCACGTGTATTTCAAAACCTGTGGCACATGTACGGCTCATATATTCAATTGCTTAAATTACTTATAATATCTCATGGCTTTCTAGATACTAGTATAAGTGAAAAATTAATTTGTAGTATATGGTTTGTGTACGTTTTGCAATAAATGGTAATGTTCGCTTCAGAGACAATTTCACACGCGACAATAATTGTCTCTGCATGCCTGAGTAAATTCGAGGAAACGTCCAATTTAAGAAATCGACGCTAGAATTCCTTTGTGTGACGTGTTATCGGATCAGTGTTCATACTCGCGAGTGTCGCTTCGCGGAGGAGCGGTTCGAGTGTGCTCGCGGCTACTTGACTTACTTATACCAACCAAGTCTTCGCGAATCGTCAAACTGACCTATGTGTTCAAGGTAGTCTTTGTAATATATTGGCTCTTCACATTATTGCTACGTGGGACGGACAAAGGGATCGAAACGTTCTTAATTTTTATAAAATAAATATTGGCTAATAGAGTTTGAGAAATTGTTCTCGATTTCCTATAATAATTCTATTTGATTTGAGGTATACAAAATTTTGGATAAAAATGAATATGATTTTTGACAATTTAATTGTACTAGTTGTTAAAATAATAAACGTCTTGATCATCTAATTTATTCCGTTTATAAAGAGATACTCTATATGATGTTACATATTTTAATAAAAAAAAATTCACTCAAAAAACCGATAACGGGAAAAAGCAGCAAATTCAGTAGTGCAGAAAAGAGAACGTGGGTACCAGGATATCTCAAAAGATTAAATTTGATATCTGCGCAGCGCAATTATGAATTTCCAGACACAATCGGGGCTGGTCCGTCATCCTAAAGGTATATTCCAACAATGCTAGTCGACATTAATACACCACTTGCCCAGGCCTCCACCCATGTATCTGAAAATCAGATTTCACGTATTATATTTCACGTATCGACCATTTTGAATTCCCTCTTGTTCTCTTCTCTCCACCCTGACAAACAATTATAAATGCGTCGGCACACGAAAGCTGGCAAAAAGTGCCACCTCGGCCACAATTAAAGCACACGGTTCGCTGGCAATGTGGCCCACACCGATAAATTAATTAACGTAAGGATAATTATGTCTATATCGCTTTCGCATGCGCGCATCGCAAAATGTCGCTGGTACACGACTCCTCTCTCTCTCTCTCTCTCTCTCTCGCTCTCTACCGTGCTTCTCGTGCATTAAACGACAATGTACGTATACGCGTGTATACGCGGGAAAGCTGAACCGCGTTATTATATATGCGCGAAATTTTCCTCGCATGGCGGGCTTATACGTTCGAGCGCGCGGTATACAGACGCACTAGCCACTGAAAAGCGCTTTGCCGGTAGCTGCGCCACTATATAGCCGGGCATCGGATTTAAAAGTCAGACTGCGTCAACATCTGCCAGCCATCCGCTTTTATTTACGTTCTAATTATCTCTCGTATACTCGCTGTGTGCACCTCCTACCCTGCTTTTTGCGCTTAAGCGCTACAAAATCTAAAGTGACGACCATCTGTCCGCTACCTTTTTTTCCACCCGCGTACCTGTTTTTTTCCTTTCCTTTTATAAAAAACACGCTTTTCGTGTTGTTTCAATCGAAAATGAGTTCGTTACAGTATTGGATTAGTCACCCAAAAGTGCATAAAATAGCTGAAAGTATTATAGTATAATAAATATTGACGTACAATAGAAAATCTCTTGCCAGAAATTTATTATATAATATTGTTTTAAATATAACTCACCTTATTTACACTTACATACAATTATATAAATAATTTAAACACGCATAAAAGATGGTTTAGATAAATTAATTTGAGGATTTTTCAACAGATATTATATCATCTCTCATAGCATATTCATCGATATGAACGAATTATATAGCAAGAGTATGTTTTTCTAGATTCTTTTTAAACTGACCGACTAAAAACTGTGAAAAGACATGTGAATATGTTTTAAAATGAATATATTAACGAGTGTACGCAGGGTAATTGTGTATGCGGACATAGAAATTATTCAGTAGAATTTTTTTCTATCATTTTATTACGTTTGTACAAAACGTATAAAGGAAAAATCCCAATATTTTTATTATTGAAAAGATGTATCGTACACTATTGGTTGGACTGCTTAGAGAGTAAAACAACATTTAATTTCGAAAAAAATCTTACCTGTCTATACCGGACAGAAAAGTTGCATCGATTAAAGCCGCCGTCTTGCACTACTCGGCATGTATCTACTTCTATTATATTTTATATCTTATCCAAGGAGAAATATTTTAAATTTTCCTTAAACAACAAAAATTTTTCAAGCGTTATCAAAAAAGTACGTTTGATAAATAATTTATACTTTATGATATATAACTTTATTGAAAACATTTAAGTTCAGTTTAAAAAGAGACGTTTCATTTGAAAAGTATTTTTAACGACAGAAACAACTCTGGTTTAGGTTATACAATATTGTTTTCAAATAAACTGAACATATTTAAAATGGATACCTGCATTGGCAATTTACATTGTAATAGTATAATTTGATTTAATTGAATAAATCACAATGAAGCTCATCCAAATTGTAGCAAATTAAAATGACTGCTCAGAAATTATTTTTAATGCGATTTTTACATTTACTTGTTGATTAATAAACATATTCATATATTGAATTTTCATGCAATTCCATTATCATTTTCAATACTAAAACCGGACACGCAGATTTTATAACGAATACATTAACAGAATCGCATGAAATTATAACAAGCTATATTTTTATAAACGAAGGACTTAATGTTGAATACATGCGAAATACATTAACAAATTAAAAATATGTAATAAATAGATTTATTGTATTGCAAATTAAAAAGATGTTAATATGAATAAAAAATATACATTTAATTATGGACTCCTTATTATCATGTCCGTAACGCACTTGTTATAAAATGCTCAACCGATGTACAGGCTACTTTCTTCAAATGTAGTTTTTAAACGGGATTCATTTCAAGCGCGCTCAAGGCTTGCACAATGTCATTAAGGTTCTGATTAAATTCGCATATCTACACGCGTAAACACAGGCGATGCGCAGCTATTCAGCATGCATATACCATGGGATTCGAGTGTGAGTGCGTGGGCGTGGATGTTGAAAATCCCCTTAGAGTATTACAATCAACGATAATTCAATCACGGCAACTCGATAATTAACTTGGCCAACACGTTAAAGCGAGTCTAATGAGTAATGGGGTTGAGGCTGTTGAGTCCTTCGGGCCATATGAGCTCGCGTTGCCGAAAATGAAGCGCAGCCTGTAATGCGCGTGCGGTTTGTCTGTTACAACAATGCCGCGCGCAAACCCAATGAACGAATACCCGCGGAATAATGATAAAGCACGTATGGGGTATTAATTGATCGAATACGCGCTGGAATTGCCTATGTGCGAACACTCGGTCGGCTCAGCGCCGCGCGCGCATCGAAAGCTTTTCGCGGTCCTGCAAACATTTGCGCGCACTTTATTTCAGAAGCTGCGCGTTGCGCTCTTCTTCCTTTTTTTTTTTTATAAAACAAGAAGAAAAAATCACAGGGTCCGTGTGCTCTTTTTCCGATTCATCGAGAGAGATATTGAATGTTATTAGAGCGGCTATTTTATTGAATTTTCAGTAGCTGGCTCTAGGCGAAGTTTAATGAAAATGTTTGAATGTAAGCATTGGTATAAACTTTTTCGAAATTTAAGCTGTATTTTTACTGCACTGCTACATAAACGAGTAATAAGTTTAAATGCGAAATGAAATTGCTCATTTTTAGATTGTGAAACATTATTGCTAATTAATTAATATTGTTTTCATAATTAATATAAAATTTAATTACAAAATCCTTTGTTTGATTGAAAATAAAATATTCATCAAAGTAGTTGTAATAATTACTAATTGTTAATTTCAATTTTAATTTAGTAATTAATTAAATGAAATGCATGCGCCAACTTTAATGGAATTTTTAAAGACTCATTTTCGAAAATACTGAAACAGATCCAATAATTTTCAGTGGATTTGCATAAAACTTGGTTAGAGTTTCTTAGATTGCCCACTCTGAGTATGAAGTAAGAATTATAAAGTTCAAAAATCTTAACGAAGGTCGAGCTGCTAACTTAACTTTTAATTCTTATACAACTTTTGGCACAAATCTTTCGAAAAAGTCCACTAATAAAGTGATCAATATATTGCGATTGTTAATGAAAGAGTTGAGTTTTACTTTGAACAATAAATTAGCTTGTAAGCTCGATAAAGAAAGTCTTCAAACGAATAGATTATGACTTATTTATATCATTATTCTATACATTTTCAATAATAATCTATGTTATTAGGGTAGATACACTTAGTTTCGTCTCATATAAATATAATATGTATAGATAAAAAAAAATAAAACGTGGGTTTTGTTTTTATCAAAATCTTAGATTATATATTGAGCAACTTCCAAGTGATTTTGTCTCCTTCGTCTCCGCTGACGTCAAGTGTCAGCAAGTAAAGTATTTTCCCTAGTTAAATATAGTAAACTCTATAGAATTAGAAGGAATTAATTGGAAGGTAACTCGAGAAATTTTAGAAATTCATATCGCTTGTACGTTAATTCTGACCATGAACTATGAAACATTGTTCTAAATATCATGTACCAACTATTTCCAATTTAGTTTATTAACTAAATTGATTCACTCACACAGGATTTAAGCGAAATAGTTTTTTTCACACAAAAGAGAAGCAGATTCTCACGACTTGGGAGATGTAGCCTCTTTTTACCAGTACATCGACGAGTTAGGAAAACTAGTTGATGACACTTTTCCACTTATCGACACGGTATACGGTCAATGAACTCCACCCGCGTGAAATTCCTAGACCGCAGTACCGATTTTTTTACCGAGAGCGTACATAACTTAGCATGAGATAGCGCAGAGAGAGAGAGAGAGAGAGAGAGAGAGGAGAGAGGATCGCGCAGAGAGTGGAAAGAGAGCCAATAGGAAGCATTGTCGGCTCTCGATATCGCGTAGCACCGCATATAGCGGCTCTATACAGGGGTAAAAAGGGAGAAAGCCGGGAAGCGAACGAAACGAGTGCTGTTGCTGCTGCTGCTGGCTGTTGGCTGCTGCCTCTACTCTCTCTCTCTCTCTCCCTCTCTCTCTTTCTCTCTCTCTCTCTCTGTGTAGCTGCACTAGCTCTCGCTTCGAGTTATGAAGCCCCGTTCACCGAGAGACGAACCGAACGCGTGCGCGAGCCCCAGAGAGAGAGAAAGAGAGTCGAGAGCCGTATAGTGCACACTGTGAATTACGAGCTTCGAAGAAAACTCAGGATCCTATTAAAGTCATAAATTTCGAATTCAATAGAGCCGAAGAGAGAGAGAGAGAGAGAGAGAGAGAGAGAGAGAGAGGAGGCAAGGAAGTGGTTAAAGCAGCCATTGCAATGTTCGTCGAGGCGCAGTGTGGTCGCGCGGGGAAAGGGGGACGAGGCACGAGGAGGCGACAGAGAGTGCGAGAGAGAGAGAGAGGGGGGACAGAGGAAAGTAAGGCTTCTTCTTCGCGAAACATAACGAATAACTTCGACGATATCTCACGTGGGGTGGGGAAGGAGAGGCGCGACCCAGCGGCTGACATCGTGCCCCGCGCACCGCCAGATATTCTGATAAGAGGCGGAATTTCTACACATGTACAGCCACGCGGTATATGACCTGCTTTTTTTTTTGCTTTTCCCGCAATGTATACGCGGGGATACATCGTGCGGCTCTCTGCGCGCCGACAAAGAGGAAGCCCGCGTGCGACTAGCGGTGCGGGGAAACGCATCTTCCTCGGCAGCAGCGCATGGACGTGCGAACTGACCGGAACTACGGCAACTTTATATATATATATGTAAGTTCGCGCGGAAGCTCGGTATTGCCTGGTGAGAGGGTCAGGTCAAAACATTTTTAGGGAATACGCAGCCGACAGATTTATTATGTACTCGCTCGGGAGTTGAAGCTTACGTGCTTTCGAGAATTCTCGCCGATATACAATATCGGGCGAGCACACTTGAGGGACATGAATCTTGTGAGTTATCGGGACTGGCTTGCGCACCGAGGCCTCTATTCTTGTCTGGAAACATTTTTTTTCTGATTTCTCGACGTAAACGATACAAGGTGCAGCTCGATAAACCATATATACTTTCTAGTCGTCGAGTATAATTTATTTATCAATCTTGTGGCGCAAAGCTTACCTTGAGGCTCAATTTTTTAAAAGGATTTAATGAGGTGTACTTCCAACGTTTGAGTATACTGCGTTATTTATATATTTGGTATTGCATCAGGTAATACGTCAAATCACTCGAGTCGTAACAATGCTCTGAATGCGAACTATATAGTAAATTTCGAGAAAATCGGTTTACTGCGTGTTGTTTCGAGGGGGAAGTGCTTGAAATTTTCATGCACGCTCCTTTAACGTATATCCGCGCGCGTTCGTTGCTCCATACTAAAAGTTCTGCTCGGCGGCGTAGCAATTATTTCTAAACCCCCCACGTAAAATTTAATACTAACTAAAGCCAAGTATATTGTTTGATCCGCGAATTATTTCACTGGTGCGCATTAAAATTATTGTCTGCAACTTCCGAAAGTACGAATATATGTTCTAAGTACAAGTCGTTGGATGTATTAGTACTTTTTTTTTCTTCCAAACAAAATTATTCTCCCACATGCGTAACATCAATTTTCGTACTTAATTAAAAAGTCGAGTAGCTGCGCGCGGTCGTAAAATACTTTTCAAAATGGCGCGATAAATTTACAAGTTTCACAAAAATCTCCTATATGCCAGGGCTCAACCATCGGAAACGCGCAAGTATAATCCCGCCTATCGTATTCGTATTAATTTTCCTTTTACCGCAATCGCAGCCGCCAATGCGCAGCTCTCTTGCCGCGAAACGGAATTAAAAAAGGATTGAGAAGAGCGCGAGAGAGTGAGAGAGAGAGAGAGAGAGATGGACTAAAGTCGCTGGCACGTAACTCAGTCGCTTCCTAAAGGAGTTTTTGAAATCATCCGCAGGAATCACGTAGCTACACACACACGCACACGCACACACACACACACACACACACGTGGGCGCGCGCGCGAGGAGAAGAAGCTCCACGCCCGTCGAGGTTGAACGACACTTTTACATGCGGCAAGGAGAGAAGCCATTCGCAAAAGGAAATATCGCTCTATGCAAAGCTTGCCGTCGACGTCGGCGTGCGCGAGCGCGAGCGAGCGACCTCTTAGCTTCTATTAAAATGAAATTTCGTCTGCGCAACTTGCCTGCACACGTAGAGCCTCGCGGTCCGCACCTGACACATTTCTCACACGCGCGATTGTGTGTGTGTGTGTGTGTGTGTGTGTGTAGCCCCGAAGGCAAGAGAGGCTTCGAATGAAGTAGCGAAGAAAAAGTATATCCCAAGTCGAATTTCGTCTTTCGAAAACTGCGCCGGAGTTGGTAAAACGACGCTACTTGGCGATAAAGGGATGGGGTAGGAGTGGCGGTTGGGAGGAGAGGGGGGAAAAAAGGGATAGCGAGGAAAGCGAGTCAAGAGGGTACAGAGCTCTTGGCTTTCTATCGTTCGCTACGACTTTCTGCGAGAGGCGCGCGCGCGTTCGTCTGCGAACGTTTGATATATCGGAATGGCGTGGGATGGAGCGACGAACAGTTTTGACTTCGGAATTAGGTGAACCGATGAGAGGACGATGAATTTCAATTTAGTCGAAGCTTATTTGTCGGCTCTATCATCTGCTGCTAGGTATAAGGCTGGTACCCGATATTTCTTAAGTTATTCCTTCGCTCTCTCTCTCTCTCTCTCTCTTTGTCTCTCTCACTATTCCCCTCGCCATCGAGAGCAGTAAAAATATCGAAGTCTATTACGAGGGACGGAGAAAAAATAAGAGCGTTTTGTCGAATCAAATCGTTATTCAAAAACGAATATTTTTCATATGGAGATATATATATATATATATGTATATGTATAATTATATGGTACAGGTATTTTATACAGCAATAAGTAGGCCATACGAATAACGTGAAACTTTTAGAAACTTTTCTAGTACCACGAATCTTGCAAAGGCCAAACATATAGTTTTTCTAAAAGTATATCAACTTCTTAAGACTAAGAGGAGCTAAAATATGGTACGATAAAGTATGAACATTTAAAGTAAGAAGTATAGCGAATTGTCCGACCCTGCTCGGAACTTATCCACTGCAAATGTATCATGATATACGTGTACGCCCATAGTCCAGCTATACTTTCTTGCTCCAATAATTTTCCTACCTATCCTTTTTTTCTGTCACTTTACTGTACACCCAAATATTTTATACATTTAAATAAAGCGTTATATTAATTCAAAACTAAACACGCACATTTGACACGGCTCTAGTACTTTTAACCCTGTTCTAATTACAGACTATCTATTTTCCCCCGCATGCAGCAGCAGAAAGGAAAAACAAATCGCTTCAGTTGAACCAATATAATTAACCTCTGTAAACAATAAATAAAAGAAGGCAGGGTAAAGCGGTGAAAAAAGAGCGAAGAAAATGAATTTATAAGTTTCTCTCATCTGTTACAGTTATCGCTCAGAGAGAGAGAGAGAGAGAGAGAGAGCGCCGCACGAGCATTATCCAGGTGCGCGCGCACATTAGGTGCATTGCCTTCTGCTTCGCCGACCGTCTAACAAATCTAGGCTCACTAGTCTCCCCGTACCCCCTCTCGCATCCGCCTCTGTGTTCCACTTATTTATCTCGCGCCGCGCACAGATGAGCTTTAGAGATGGAACAAAGCGCGCGCGCACACACATGCACACGTGGACGAGCTTTCGTTTCATACATACAGAAGTTACCGATGTCGTAGGTGGGGGCGGGGAGCGGGGGTTATGCTCTTTTCGCATCCGGCTATAACAGACGGAAGAGTCGCAATTTCCTAAGATAGAAAGAAAAAGGCTATATGAACGACTGCGGAAAAAAGTGAGGGAGATAGACAAAGAAGTTAAACGGAATAACGCGAGACTGAACGTTATAAACAAATACGTACAATGGTAGGAACGCGGCACTAGACTCGCTATATTATCTTTCATCTGGCATTTTATCTTTCTAACGAGTGTTTAATTTATTATTCTTTCTATATACCGGAGATGCGCAGTTTCGAATATATAATGAGTTCTGGTGGATCGCTTTGCATTACATATCGATGTTGTAATGTATGCGAGCGTGTATGAGTGAGGGCGCAGCGGCGGCAGTAATGTTGTGTGAGTGTGAGGAGCGAGCGGTCTGAGCCGGGTGTCGGCGAGGCAGTCAAGCAGACATCAGTGCGCAGCTCATCGGAGCTCTTGTCTAATTGTAGCTCAACGAGCAATACCAAACCTCAATAAAGTATAACTGATTATTCATAAGAACAGTATTACCTTTTTACTGTACCTCATACATACGTATTCAGATACGCAACAGATGTAATACATATACCGACTTGAAAGTGAACTGCTCTTTCTGATCATGTTTCGTTTAACTTTTTCTCAGGACGTCAAGTATCCAGCTCGGTCTTTTTTCCGTTTTTACTATTGACATACAAATATTTCTTTCGAAATTTTTCCTTGGGTCTCGCGACAATCAGCAGCTATTATGACAAAGCTCTTCATACCTCTCGCGAGGCCCAAGAAAATTAATAAGTGAATAATCGGTGAAACACATCTGAGTTTTTATCAGTTATCATTACAGTATTTAATGAATAATTTTGAAGCCTGATGACGAGGGTAACTTTGTACAGATCCTCGAAACATCGAAAATTTTATATTTAAATAAATTGAAAAGTCTGGTTCTATAACGATCGCTCACTTCATTTTTTTCCTTAAAAACCAGATACTGGAACTTTAACATCTACATACTTGCAAAATATTGCATATGTACGTTTAGTAAAAAAAAATTATTAACCGAGGTTTAATAACTTTGAAGAGTTAACAAAAAAATCCGTAATACATAGAGGAATATAAATTTAATGCTGTACACTTTCATAAAAATAGTATGATAAAAAATCTAAAAAGAAGTGACTAAAAAAGCCGCAAAGTGGTTAAATTATCTCTTACTTCGATAAATTACTCTTTTAGTAATTTGAATATGGCAAATATTAATATTGATATATTCAAAGGTACTCTTTAAGCACATTTCTAATAAACAATTTCATAAATATAGATTTCCAAAAAGTAATGTACTTGATTACTGTGTAACTTGAAAAATGAAATGGTTATATTATTTATTTAATAAATAGCTTCATAAAAATCTTTTCATTAATCACAGAATTATATTGAAAATAGGTTTTGTGACTGAATTAATAAATATTTCACAAATTTAATCAATGCATTTATTTGTAACTTCAATTTTCAGAATTGTACTAAAATTAAAAAGACTATAATTATATAAAAAAATTCTTGGATTTATATATAAACTATAATTAATCAGTGAAATTGCAAAATACTATTGTAGTATTGATTGGAAGTATATTGTAAACAAGCATACTTTTCGTGGAAAATAAATAAGAGTTAATGAAAAATATCTTGTATATTAGCTAACAATTCAGATATGATATGCCCATAAAAAATGTTTGTAAATGTCACAATTAATATTTGTATCTACTATATAACAAAAACAATTGTTCAAAAATCCATTATAGAATTATAAAATGAATTATAATATTTCCTAACAAAATAAACAGGAATTTCGCTGTTTTATTTCTTCTGAAGGATGTAATTAAAGGATGTAATTAAAGGTTATCTATATCCTTAAGACCAGCGCTCAAATTTCCTGTTAGTTTTTGCTTCGAAGTTCCTCAATGGTCGAAGAAAGGAAAAAAGTTTAAGCTTTTGACCCCAAGGAGAAAAAGTTACAGTACATTGAATGCACTTTACCGAAAGAAATGCTGAGAAATTTTCAAGAAAAAAAGATTGATCGACTACTTCGTCAAATCAAGAAACTTAATTTGATTCTGCAATGATTGAATAACAGAAAGTACATTGTCAAACAACAATTAATAATTCAATGGAAAAAAATACAATTGTATATAATCAAATTTTATCAATAGACTTTCAAATATGTTTGTCTGTATTTAAAGAAGATTTGATTTAGTGATACATACGAAATTGTATCGGTTTACCCAAAGATTAATAACAACCGTATTATAATGTAAACTAATTTTCAAATCCCCGTAATATTCAAATCCTGACATCAATAGCAGCTTGCAAAATGATCGTATTGCATAGCTCGAAAAACGCACGCGGACCTCAATAAAGATAAATCAATAACGCACGAGAAACTTTCACGGAACAGGTACTAATTAAAAATTTTCCACTCGACTATGTAAGCAAGAATCGTGTCCCATCACACCAAAACTCGATGACGCATTTCCTCCATATATAATACAACACGAAAAGTTAATTATGAGCGCGGAAAATTCTAGAGCGTTCAACATGAGGTTTCGAGGGTAAAAGCGTAAACCACCCGATAATACGCACAACGAATGCACTTTCCAGGACGATGGACTTCTTCTCCTATAGAGCCTGGGCCAGAGGTTCGCGCCGCGCGTACATAAAGTGCAGGGCCGTATATATAGCTCGTGTGTGCGTGTCTCGGTGGGACGCGCAGGTGTTGTATACATATGTATACACTTACGTCATACATATGTAACCGCATCTTGGCAATAGGTCGTCTATATACAAGGGCCGCGCGGGCCGACAACGACGACGTCGACGACCGTAACGTCTATACGCCAGCTCTCTCTCTCTCTCTCTCTCTCTCTGTCTCTCTCTCTCTTGCCGCTGCTGCTGCTGCAGCCTCTATTCTTATACGAGATTAGGCCAACTTGCCTCGCTCGTTCTCCCTCGCCGTCTTTCCTTTCTCCTTCCCTATTTTCCATTCTCTCCCTTACTCTCTGTTTTTCCGTCCTTACACCGTTGCCTCTCTCTTTCTCGAGCTCCACTTCCGCCTCCTCCTTACTTCGTCCCACTGCACTTTGGCCCTCGGGGTAATTCTTTTCAAGCAGCCGACCGAGCCTCCCGCGCCATATATATACATACGCTCTACAACCTATATATCGGAGGGGGTGGAAGAGGAAGCTGCAGGCCCGAGGCTGCGGGGAAAAACTGCGAACGTCGCTGTACCGCCTCCGCGCAAAAAGAAAAGGGAGGAGGAGGACGAGAGGTCGTCTACTAGGCGAAATTCACTCTTGCGAGCCTTTACGAATTTCGCGGTCAGAGGAAGCTCTTCGCTCCTCTACACACACACAAACACACAGGCTGGCGCGATATAAACGTAGGGCTTCCGTGCGGCTGTATATAGCCGGGGTATGCATACACACTACGGTTGGATATATTTAATAACAAGCGAGCACGCGAGCCGCATGCAATTCGCGTAACATTACCGGCTAACTCATTCCCGTTTAAACTGGGGCGGGAAAACGTAAGGGAGGGGGAGCGGAAAGGAGGCGAGAGCATAAAGATGGAGAAATCGCTGGGGTAGTAAAGGGGAAACGCGGAGCTGGTACATTTTGCGAATTAGTCGGGAGAGAGGAAGGGGGAAAGGGGCTGAGGAACGATCCCTATACACCACCACCGCGCGCATCGTCTTTTTCTTCTTTTTTAATTTCTCTTCTTTGTTTCGATCTCTCTCTCTCTCCCTCTCTCTCTCTCTCTCTCTCTCTCTCTCTCTCTCGATTTCGTGCACACTATGATTCAGTTGCTCTTCCATTTTCTTCTCCTTCTTCTACCTCTTTCTCTCTCTCTCTCTCTCTCTCTCGCTTTGCGGTACGAGCGCGCAAGCCTTCAGTTCTCTTAAATCTCGGGGCTAAAGCGTGTGTGCGTGCGATTAAAGAAGAAGACTCTAACCAGAGGGTTTTCCGCGCAAAACTTTCTTTTCTGCTCGACTCTCTCTCTCTCTCTCTCTCTGCCTCTGTGCGTTAGTTCGCGAGAGAAAGGAGGAGGCGGAGGGAGGAGAAGTTCGGGTAGGATGGGAGGCCGGATGAGAAAGCACCGGAGCTTTTTGACAAATGGCAGAATAAAAGGAAATGCGGCCGCAGCGGAGCGAGCGCTTCTCTTCTTTTCTGCGGATTTTCCCTCGCTCATCTCCGCGAGCGGCGGCGGCGGCTCGACAGCTTTGCCTGTGAAATTTTTCTCTTAATCGGCAGCTGGAGATGCTGCCACCGACACTCAAAGAGAATAAGCAAGAGAGAATGTAGCTAATTACGCCAATCTCCAGTGCGCGCGGGAGTGATGTGTCTCTAGCATCGCTATAATTTAGAAAGGATCATCCTTGCGCGCTCTACTTTACGTCTACTCTGAGATTTTCCTACAGCTCGGGCTGCATTCCTCTTTTTTTTACCAGTCTTGTTTTCAGGGATTAACTATACCTCTCTATTCTCTGTCGGAAAATCTAACGATATAAGGTAATTCAAAGCAAGCTCGTCAATGTTGCATAACGTCACCGACACTGTAAATAACGTTCTAGCCAAGTCTATATTCTACAAAAGGGGCATTTATCAGCTGCAATAGATTGAAATCGCTCTTTGACTATCAATAAATATTCACAGCACAATTCGGTAGAGGACCATCTCTACTCTATATATATATATATATATATATGTCTCCTCGCTCGCGCGTAACTCCGTTAACAAGCGAGTTGGCGCGGAAAAGTGCGCAGCCTCATTACGGTCCGAATCGCTTGGAAATGAATGAGGCAGGCGTCGAGAGCCCACGGGCGCTGCTCCTAAAATATCGAAGCCAGTTCTTAACCGCGTGCTCGCAGATTGTTCTAACGAACTGCAAATTTCCTTTCGTCCCGTTCGCTTCTTCTTCTTCTTCTTTTTCTTCTCCGTCCGCCGCCCCCCCCCCCCCTCTCTCTCTCTTTCTCAGCGTCCACCCGCTTTCCCTCTCTCTTTTTTAGTTTGCCAGCGTTACAATCAGCACTTAAATTGGTTTTTGAAAGGACGACAAAGTACGGCGGATAGAAGGAGAGAGAGAGAGAGAGAGGTTCGTTTGAAAAAGATCGATCGAGTGCTCGATGGAGCGAGCTGCGGGCGAAAGGAGCGAGCCGCACTCCTCGCTTCTCTCTGTTTCTCTCTCCCTCTTCCTCTCTCTCTTTCTCTCTCCATCTCTCGCGACGTAACGAGTACTTCTACGTCGCCTAGAGCGGAAAGTTTAATTCCTATCGTTGGGAAAGTTGCCGCGAAATAGACCACCTCCCTCAACTCCTCTCTCTCTCTTTCTCTCTCTCTCTCTCTCTCTCTCGGTGAAACTTAACCGGAACTCATCGTCACGAGCATTCGAACGGTATCGATTCCGCCTTTTCCCTCTCTCTCTCTCTCTCTCTCTCTCTTTTCCGCTCTTCGTCTATACACACATACTTTTCTATATACGCGTGGATGTGTGTATTATATTCGCTGTCTCCGTCGCGAGCTTTCTCTCTCTCTCTCTCTGTCGGCGTGGAGCTGTTATCCCGAAGCATTATTATGAGAATCGTTACTTTTACGCCGGGCCATCCTGCGGACCGAAGCAGCGACCGCTGTTATCGAGAATCGTTATTCGACCGATCGCGCGAGGCTGAGCATCCGTTTACCGATCTCCAAGCACACCGCAATACCCTCGATCTCGCCTCTCCCTCTCTCCCCTTCTGTCGCACAGACATTTTCAAACCCTACACACCTCCGATATAGGTTTGTCTCTTATCCGCACCGACGCTCCCCGCGATCCCTCGTCGCTCTCTAATTTTTTATTGTTTTTTTTTTCTCGCTGGGCGATCCTCGCCGCTCATCGACTCGTAAAAAAATCTATAATGATGAGTATATAGTGCTGATTTATCGGGATTCCACTTTACGGCGCGGTTCAATTGTCCAACACTTATTCTACTGCTGATACTGGTCGTGCAACGTGAGTTGTTTTCATCATTGGTTATACTACAATCGCCCAACGCTTATAAAAGGTAATTGGAAACCTTCTATAACTATTGCAAGCATGTAAATGTTTTATATGTCAATATAAGCCGCTTATTTAAGCGTGAGAGAACATTTATAATACGTATAGTTGCGCTGGGGATAGAGCA
Source organism: Megastigmus dorsalis (assembly GCA_900490025.1). NCBI lineage: Eukaryota > Metazoa > Arthropoda > Insecta > Hymenoptera > Megastigmidae > Megastigmus > Megastigmus dorsalis. Next base: position 31,846 of record UELU01136844.1, read on the forward strand.
TCTAAATTATGTAACTACTACGTCGAGGGTTAGCCGCGTGGTCGCTCTGTCCGTTCACTTCCCGCTGATTAAGCGTAAACACCCAACGCGACTATAATTAATTCTCGCGCAAAGCTATGACAGCGCGCAGCATTAAAGTCGTTATTGTTACGATGTGTATATATTACTGAGCCCCTTTATCCGAAGCATGTCCGACGGGGCCTCGACAAATAAACCGAACCTCACCACCTCCGTATATCCTTATCTCTATATCTACTCTGGATCCACCGTCTGCGTATTCCCATATCGTGTATGCGTACATTGCGCTTCGGCAAACTCCATCTCGGGATTGCTGCGTACAGCTGGTTTTTCAAATTCAATGCCTAAATCTGACGTTGAATTGCTTACCTTGCTTAGTTCCAAAGGGATTGACTGGTGTCCTTCCCAAAACCGCGAAAAAGCAGTATAAAAAGAAATTGCGGTATAATGATTAGTTTATGCATTACAATCGCTCAGATCGCGATTTAATAGTAACCAGGATATAGGCAATAATATATTGATAATAAGTTAATTTCTATAAGGATAGTGTTTCGTAAGGTACGTTGTAAAAGGATCGCTGATAAGATTTTAATAGATTTTGTTCGAGTGACTAATATTAAGGGTCTTAATCAGCTGCTTAGCAGGCGTTATAGCCCTGTAAGAAGCCCCGAAGCTTTAACTTCATTAATAATTTGGCAACAATCGTCATCCACGGAACACAATGGCAGTATACCTTGAAACTGCTGTAGAAACTAAATTTGCGCGACCCTTACATAAGCTAAACTGCAATATTAACTACCCACTAAAAATTTTAAGCTACTATTAACAGTGCATACATCGTATAATACTGTACTAAAAGCTCGAGATATTGCTCATTATCCAAGAATTTGAAAAGCATCGAAAAGTTCAGTACTAGCTTCATATTTCGATGCTTTGAATTTCAAAGTTTTACAAAGATATAAAGTATCTGTTTTCCTCCGCGCATAGGAGTTGTTTCAAAATCGATAATAAAAGTACCAAAATCTACTGTACTTTATTCAAGTTGCTATTACCCTCTAAACGTTAGATCTCGAGGTTTTTTCCCACACAAATATCATTTTAATACATTATACGTAATCAGAAAATCGTTCCCCAAAAATCTACTTTTGCTTACCAGAAAAAAAAAATCTTCACCAGCACAATTTACCTAATTGGATGGACCGTAAAGTGCTGCATAAACTATACGAGTGCAGCTGAGTAGTAATAAATAATCCGAACAGCGAGCAATGCGTATCCCGACCAAAAAACATTGCCCTAAACAGAATCAGTAAGAGGAGTACGCCCCCATAACCGTCCGCATATTCTTTCGCAACGTATTTTATTAACGAACGCATTAAAACTAAGACTGTTCGTCTTATCTCCCGCCCCCACCCTCTCCCGTATACATCCTCGGAGGCGAAAAATCGCGGAAAAGCTCAGTGATCTCTCTCAGTAGGAGGAGGTGCACACACACTCTCTCTTACTCTCTGTCTTTCTCGCTATAGCTCGAGCGCGCAAGAGAGACAGACAGAGAGAGAGAGAGAGAGAGGGACCGAGAGTATACGCAGCTAGAGCGCACGGGCGGCAAAATTTATCGTCTTCCTGCCTCAAGTGAATTACGCTTCCCGGCCGCGCTCCACACACCGGCAATGCCGATTCCCCCCCTTTCTCCCGAGCAAGGCTGTACAGCGTAGAGCAGTGGCGCAGTATAGCGCGGCACCAGCCAACTCCAGAAGCTCTCGCCATACGAATTCGGAGCGACTCTTTCGCCAAGGATACACACCTATATTCGTGTCCATACAGTGTGCATGCGCTGCTGCAGGCGCTACGCACTCGCTCCGATGTATATATATACACGCGCACACATGTAGAAATCCCCACGCGTGTAAGCAGGGGATCGGGCGCGCTCGCCCCATTAAAACTGAATTGAAAACAAGCTGACCGTAGGATTTACGTAGTCGCTGGGGAGGAGACAGGGCCCGAGACCCGCCGCTGACTAGAGAGAGAGAGAGAGAGAGAGAGAGAGAGAGAGGGAAATATACACTTCGCACCCCTGCACAGCAGCTGCCGCCGCGCCAAAGTGGGTATTCGCCAAGTAATCCGCGTGATTTTGCTGGGCTAACTTGGGCTTCGATACTCGTGATTCAATGATGAGAATGGGTATCTGCATGGGCGTATACAGCGCGGCGGTACGTGCTGCGTCGCTGGTGGGCGCGAGACGGCGCTGGTCTGGATTTTCTCTCGAGTATATCGCTTAATGAGAATGACGCGCTCGAGGTGTGCGCGGGAAAATCCACACGTACGCTAGTGCTCAGGAATTAAGGCCGCTTGAAATGTTTGCTTATACCCCCTATCGTTTAGGCGGCTGGCTTATCTTGCTGCGGCGCTGCAGATTGTAGATTATTCGTTTATTGGGATTTTCTTTTTGTTAATAGCTGCATTTCTGCCAAGATGACGTCGTGTTTGTTGCGTTGCGTTAAGGAGTTAAAGTGTGTCGACAGATCAGTTACAACCATGTGTCGTCTCACACGAGTGGAATCAGTTTAATTTTTTATAAATTCTTACGTCTGCGTGTATTTATTACACTCTGGCCAAGATTACCATGAAAACTAGTTGAAAGATTTTCTTACATATCCACATCAAATTTTGTCAAAAATGAAAATATGAAAGTTTACTTTACTCAAAAGTCGACCTACATTGAGCGAGCAAAGTAAGAGAGGTAGAGTTGCGCTTAGTGTTTGAGCAAAGAGAAATTCAAAATTCTTACGCTAAAAGTAGTTTTCGCAAGCACTATAGCCCCCGCCGTATAAAAGTATGATTACGTAGTCATGTACAAAAATTTCCTTTGAAACCGTCCAAACTGTAAAAGTTCCCGTATACCTTATCTTCCAAATGAAGTGCGCATAATAACCGGAGGATTTTATTATATCTTAATAAATTCAAACGAATATACAAGAAAATAACAGTATATATTAAAATCGTAGAGTACATATTTTGCACCGAATGCACTTTCGACAGCAAAACCTGAAATGAAAACATCTCTATTAATGATTACAGCGTCTCTTTTTCACAGCGTATACACACAGTCATATATACACAAGCGATTGCACTATAGTCGAAGGATGCCTCAATCCGAATCCCCCGCTTGCAGGACATTGCACTGCAATCGGTAGGCGGATCAATTGTCAAACATTGTCCCTCCTGCTCGCTGTTTTGTTTCCTTCCCCCCCCCCTTTTTTTCTTAGCTCTCTCTCTCTCTCTCTCTCTCTCTCTCGATCGACGACGCAGTAAATGTAATGAGATCGAGGGAGCCATCGACCAATTGAATTCGCCGCACGTACTGTCGGCGAACGAACTGGCCAAGACTCGTAAACCGAGCGCAAAACAAGCGAGAGGGAACACGTCCGAGCTTTGAAAATTCTGCAAAGTATTACGAGAGGGGAGGAAGAAAAAAACCAGAGAAAGTAGTAGTAGCGCAGCTGCCCGCGCGCACATCCGTGGCTTTAAGGAAGAAAACAAGATGCGAGACACAGCGGCGGCAGCATCAGCATCGTCTCTCTTTACCGTACAGGAAGAGGAGAGGAACGCGCTTGCAAGTACCTCGACTCTTCACTCTCTGGCATCTTACTTCTCTCTCTCTCTCTCTCTTTCTGTCACGACCTCCATCTCATTCTCTCTTCCCTGTGTTGTCCTCCCGCGTGCTCTCGAGGTATACGATTTATACGTTTAAATTAGAGGATAGCTGCGCGCAGAGACGGCCGAGTCGGTGTGCGGCAGTTTAAGTGTCGCGCGCGCGCAAAAGCCCAGGTCTTTGCCGACGATGTACAGGAGGGGAAAATTTAATGCGCGGAAAAATAAATTAAAAACGGACCGCAGCTTTTCTCCTCTTCCCGACCCCCTCCCCTCCCTCTTAACTCAGCGCGTGCACGCGACGTTATACGTGCGCGCTTTTATCCGTAATACACGGTACAACTGGATTCTGCGCAGCTCGAGCAACGCGGAAACACACATATACTCACACACACAGAGACAGAGAGAGAGAGAGAGAGAGATAGAGATTTTTACTTTATTTTTTTACATACGAGAATGTACACCGCGTGTACGAGTGGCTAGCGCCTGGGTACGGAAGTAGAGCGTGAATTCCCACTTCCGCCGTGTCACAATACCGAACTAACAAGCGGTCTCTCGCAGGGAATTTTCTTAACTTACACTTTCTTCTCCTTCTGAGTCCAAGTCTTACAGCAGCTCTTTCCCTCCTTTTTCAACTCGTCGCCCTCGTCGTCGTCGTCGTCGTCATCGTCATCGTTGTCGTCGCCTTCGTGAGATGGACTATGTCATCGACCCTAGCGAAAACGCTCCCGTACGGTCGCGTAACGCACGGAACTCTCGCGTGCGTTTCGAGCTTTTCGCCGTTTCCCGACTCCCCTATCGCCGCACCTTCTCTCTCTCTTTCTCTCTCTCTCACCACTTTTCGCGCTCGTCATCCCTTTTATCTCCTTCTCCGCCGTTCCTGCTTCTCCTCTTCTCCCGTTCCTCCTCTCCACCCGAGTCACTTGGAGTTTGAGAAAGTGGATCCTTAATTACTTTGTAAACAATTCTCTTAACTGCGTTACGCTTTAGTAATGACTTTCATTATTTTGCAGACACCTTGGCTTCTTTATATAGAGTGTTACACTTGTAATGGTCAAAGGATGTTTTTCCAAAGGGATCCTTGAAAAGCATACGTTATACTCTTTTGATGAATTAATGATGCTCACACTTTGCTAAGGAAATATGATATCATGTGCCAAGTTCGATGATCCATGCGTCACTGTATTAATTAATTTTCTTTTTATCCTTTGCAAGTTTTTTCGCTTCTAATAATACTATCGATTCCACTTTCTTAAGTTACTCTTATTTCAATGAGACAAGAAAACTGCTCATGTAGTCCGTAGGATTTTTATTTTTACAAATGTCAGAAACGAAGCGATAAAATATTCGCACGCTAATGTTTACTTGGTAAAAATATAAATAACACCGAGACGAAGTTGACATCCATAACACGTAATTTAAGCCCTTTTATACCCAAATCCATCAAGCGGTGTGGTCTGGCACCCTACTCACATAGCAAAAAATGTGTGACATGCCTTTAGACGTGACAAGGTCGTGGTCTCTATAGTAAAAATAGATTTATCATTCCATCTCGATGTATTATGCAAATATAAGAAGTTAATGGAAAATGAAGGGGACGAATTTTTTAAATTCTAATAAAAAAGAAAAAAATAATTAACTCGTACGTTTGTATTTAAAATTTACTCCATTGACAAAATAAATACAAACATTAATTATATTTTCGACCCAAGTTAGCTCTTCAGGATTTATATATTTATAAACAAGCAAACTGGATTGGCTGAAATGCTTAGCAAAGTAGTTTAGCAAAGCGCGATACTGCCAAACAGCGATAAACTTTTAAAATTAACGATTCGGGTCATTCGTGTTTATACCCTCTCGTGTTTCTCTTTCGTTTTTGTCAACCTCTCGCGTCTCCGGCGCGCTTTTTTCCTCCTCTTTCGTTCGCTTCTTCATTTCCCCAGCTGCCTCTCTCTCTCTCTCTCTCTCACTTTCTCTCTTTCTCTTTCTCTCTACTCACGCGAAGTATGGTTGCACAGGCAGCGAGCGGAAGAAAGAGAGAGAGAGAGAGAGAGAGAAAGAGAGAAACTGCAGTACCAAAATAGAAATTTTCGGCGGAGCGAGAATAGTGCGCAAGGTGGAGACAGAGACAGAAAAAGACAAAGGGAATGTCGGAAAGAGCAAGAAGGAGGAGAGTAAGAGTGAAAGAAGGAGAGAGAGAGAGAGAGATATGTTCTGTACTTTGTCGCATGGGAACACAGACCAGTGCAATCTGTCCATTCTAGAAATTACTACTCGCTGAAAGAAGGTCGAGATTTGAGAGTTGAGAGATAGACGTGCGAGTATGTTTGCTGCAGTACGTGCGCACTTCTTGTTACTTGTAAGAAATTGATTGTGTGCGTGCTTACTTTAGCGATTGCATTAGACCTTTTTCTTTCTTCTTGTGTGAACAAGAGTTTCGTATATGTGATATGATGAAATTCACTCGCGCAGATATTTTAACAGCTATATTAATTTTCCTGTTACAATGATTGACCCAATTCGCCACGTGTCTGACCTTATTTCTAACCGTTAAGTAGAAATTTGATAGGTGTTTTTATTTCTCCCAAAGTTCGTAGGTGATGTGATCACTAACTTACATTTTACTTCTACTCTTAGCACTTTCCTTTTCTTTAGAGATTTAATTTGGATTTCTTAACGCCAAAAAATCTTTGAGCGAGCATTTTGATAAAGTGCGCAGTAATTATGAAAAAAGGGTTGTTACTTAACAGGGAAATTTTTTAGACTTTCAAATGTGTATGCCACATTACTTAAAAATGTATGAAAATCAGCTAATGGAAAGTATAACAATACAACGAATCTAGAACTTTTTTAAACATTGTACCAAATTAAGTACTTTGTCGACATAATTGTTCAGTTATACGAATTTTAAGCATTACTATCAAATGAACCATAAATTTTTCATTCATTTCTTATTCATGCAAATCAGTGATCCTTAACGTTAATTCGTTAACCTACTTTTTATTCAGCAGTTATACATTTGCTTTTAGCCGAATTCCTCAAAGTAAAAATATATCCACTGCTATTTATTTATAAAACAATGAAAATGCAATTTTGCTTAAAATAAATGAAATTTAATTAAACTTAGCCAACACCATAACCATAAATTAATTCTCAAACACTTTTCAGTTCTTATACAAGATGTCTGGGCAATCGAGGGAGAAGATGTCGAACTCCCGTGTGACCTGACACCGACAGGCTATGAAAATGATACCGTTAGCATGGTTCTATGGTTCAAAGACGATGCTGGAATTCCTTTATACAAGTAAGTAATTTAAATATCCTTAAGTTAAAAGTTCGCCTTTATATAACTTTATAGCTCATAGAAATGCAACAAAATCGTAGCATCTCAAATACGATCAATACATTTCATCGATGGTTGCGCCTTTCATAATTTACTTTCGTTAAGCATTCCAGACATTGATAAACCGATCTCGTTTGTATACAAATCAAAGAAAAACTTTTCATCGATAAATAGAAATATCGCATAGCTCGCGTTCATTTGAAATAATTTTCGCTCCTTCCCATGCTTAATGTGCGCGCGTTATACCCTTTAAAAGAATACGAGAATTTGATATAAAAAAAACACACAGTTCTTTATCGATGCGAAGCATTAATTTCGATACGATTGAAAATTCCACGCGCGTCTGGTTATTATACACTACCGTGTACGCGACAAAATACCCGGTGAAATTATTAGTAGTTGCAAATTATACCCGCGGAAGCGAAGCAGTTTCAGCTCACTTTTCCCCTCCCGACGAGAAAGAGAGAGTGCAGAGGTGTATGTATATATAGAGGGTGGGTCAGATTTTTTTTCTCGCGCAAATTCTAAATCGTTATGTGCGTCACGAATTTGTCTCGGAACAATTATCTCTCTCTCTCTCTCTCTCTCTTTCTCTGTCTCTGTCTTGTTGCGTATCATTTGTCCATAGAGATAGACGAGGATGGATACACAGGGAAATACACCACGATGAAGTAGAGAAAGAGAGAGAGCGAGAGAAAGAGAGAGAGAGAGAGAGAGAGAGGGAGGGAGAGTGAGCGAGGTGGATGGGATAGAGACAGCTTCAGACGGAAGTTGGCGATGCCTGTTAGTGGGAGATGCCATTGTTCGAAAGTTGTTTCTCGAAATTTCTCGGTGCCCCGAGGATACGGACGCTCGTTAGCTGACTAAGAGAATACGAATGCGAGAGAACCTCCATTGCAGACACATACCGGGCAGTCTGTTAATTTGCGCACTAGCTCTCTCACTCATCCCTCCCCCCTCACTTTCTATATATATATATCTTCCATACAGTATAAAGAATTTTCCAAGTACGTATTATGGACCTCTCGAATCGCCAAAAGTGTGTATCGCGCGGATGACTGGTTCACGCACGGAGCGAAAGTGTACTTGACGTACAAGGAAAATTAACTTTCAAATTATCCACTGTACTTGCAAGCGAAACTTTGACTCTCTCTCTCTCTCTCTCTCTC
>UELU01136851.1:658-11358 GCA_900490025.1 Megastigmus dorsalis
CACTCTACCATTAGAGTGCATCTAGAGCGAATTTAAAGCTTACTATAAACACTCTAATACTAAAGTGATATTGTTAACTCCAATTTTTAGATAGACATTTTCACTCTATAAGAGTTACTTTTCACTCTAAAAAAATTAAATGCAACTATAGAGTGGATTTTCATTTTTAATTATTGAGCGTGTAAAGACTTTAAAAATAGATCGAATAGCTTTTATAAATTTGTAGGTTTCCAAATTATGCGTTTCAAAATTTTTAAATCTGCAGTAAGAAATAGTTTCGATGATTACATTTGTACATACATTATTTATGGCCTAAGTTTTATTTATTTTTCATAACTAATATGTGAGACGAACTTTCATTTTGATAAGATCATTTTTTCTCTTTCAATGATAATAATCGCCATTTCATTCCTTTATAACATACTCATGTTTAGCTAATCGTATTTTGTATTAGGTCATGGCATGCTTTCTTTATGAACGTCTTGAACTTTCTTGATGTATTAAACAGTCAAAGATATAGTTATTTAATTTTTATATCTGTTTAAATGATATTTGTCAAAACTATAATTTTGGTAAAATTGGTTGAATTTTTTACGCAAGACTCTTAAGCATCATTTGACCGCATTATTATAAGAATAGTAAAGATGTCTTTTTATGAAACGCTAAAACACTATTATTTCTAAGTATCAGTATACTTGTAATTTATATTATATGTTCACTAATATGGTGCTAAAATTGCTTAATTTTATTATTGTAAATTATCATGCAAAATATTAATTGTATTATTAATATATTAATGAAACGTAATTCGGTAATTTTATAAATATCGTTAACTGCAATACACACTAAATATGTTAAAGTGGATAATTGTTATTCTAGAGTGGTTATTACTATAGAAAGTAAAAGTTATAATAAATATAATTCTCGACAGTTAAATAGAATCTAAATTATTAGTGTTTCAACGCTACATGAATTTTTCAGAATTTACTGGATTGCACAAATGAATGAGCGCTGCAACTGTCAGCAATACTTTACAAAACGACATTTTTCCCAAAAACGAGAAATAACTAAGTTAACTTAGTATTCGCTAGTCTTATTTATATTCTTCAATCGGCTTACGAGATAAGATAATTACGAAATTTAGATGCTTATGGAATTCGCTATCTCTTCATTTATATTCAAGGTCGGTTTTTTTCGAAAGAAAGTACAAAAGTTAAATAAATACAGACTGAGTACCTACTAACATATATATTTTTTAAACGTGAATGTGGGATCAGAAACTATGGCCTTTTCATGGTATTGGGCTTAAATGAGAATATACTACAAGAAAAAAATATGTAACAACAGGAACTACAGCGCAGTACTTATATGTGCATAATAAATATTAAGTAGGAAGGCAAATGGATTTAACCATTTCGTAATACTATTGTATTCTATATGGTGTTGGAGTTTATGTAAGTTTAAGAAAACTTGAATATTCACTTATTATACTAGTTATTAATTTCCATTCGTAAATGAAAACCGGTTGTGATGCGGTGAGCAGAAATGCGGTCGTTGCACTCTTGAGAAACGAGTACATATAGTTATGAATAATATTCTAAAATTATTCATAGATTATATTATGAATTTAACTACGTTTAACTCAAACTTATTTGATTTTATTAGAACACAGTATAAAAAACCTGATTTGCGTAATTTACTCTCTTAATCTATTAATATTTTAATAATTACTTTAACATAATATTTTTGATTGGACATTAAATTGTCATCTTTGAGAAAAATATGAAAGATATCAAATTTCAGATCGGTGAATTAATAAATAAATAATGAATAAATTAACAATTCTTAACTTAAAATTTTTGAATACTTACTTTAGTGTCAAATGAGTATGGTTTTAAACTGAAAATTGGTCAATTTACGAAAATTCATAACAAACTTTAGTCGATGAAAGTACATAAATATGCAGATTTAGTTTTATATGTTTTATATCTCATTAAGAAGATGTGCTATAGTCGGAAAGATCCCTTACCTTACCAGTTTTGGCATTTAACGAAATACATGAAGGCAGAAACTAAATTTTGGAAAAAAGTGTGTGTCATCATCTCGGTAATGATGTAAACATTACGTGGCTCAAATTGAATGAAATTCCATAAATAATTCACGAAGATTTTTGTAGTCGAAAATTTCGGAGATAAAAAGCGCTGTGAATTATGAACAAAACTTTTTATGTCAAAAATCTCTGTGAATTCTGGATGGAATTTCATGAAACCTGAACCACATAATCTTCTTGGTGTCTTGAAAATAATTTAGCAATGTCATATGTTGGAAATAGTTTTATGAATCCTTAATATCAATAACCTCATAGGTGATTCGAAATATTCACTATTTTCAAAATGAAAATTGCTTAGAAAACATTAGTCTTTAATTTTATTTCATTTTTTTCGCACTGCCATATTTTTCGCATTGGCATATTTAAATAATACCCAAATCACCCTATGTAAATATAAGCATTCACAAAAAAAAAGAAAGAAAAACGAAATAAAAGTTTCATTCATATAAAATTCAAGCAATCCTTGGTTATTGTATATTCATTAAGTATATTAAACATAAGTCTACAGAAAGAAAACTTTATTAAGACAGAAAAAGAATAGATTTTTTTTATATTATGCATATTATAGGCCTGGAAAATACATTTCCAGCAATGGCAATGGTATCAGAGTGATTAGGTACTCAGTATGTTCAATCTTTAAGAAGTTGGTTCTTAAAAGTAGTACAACGCTCGCCAAATAGATAACTTCTTGCTTTGAAAACATCAGCAGACATTAGATATCCTCTTTGTTTGACGCCCCATAGATAATCTAGACAAGACTAGCACACCAGGCGCTATCAACTTCTGTAAACTTTCTGAATCCTACTCGATAACATCTTAACAGTTAATATTATAATTTATGAAAGACCTTCATAAGCAATCGGGTTCAATGAGATATCACATTACCAATAAAAAATATAATAAAATATTTCTGTGTGTGTTAAAATATAATAAATAAATATATTGTAAGGATGTAGAGTATTAAATATTATAGGTAACGATCTTATAGATTTTTACAAACTGCATTTGAAAAATACAACCGCGCAGTACAGATGTGTAAACAACATAGGATACTTTAATTTAAAAGAGATTAGCATATTTTTGACGTAAAATTTTAAGGATACGACATTTGAGTTGCAGGTACCTATACGTATTTTTATTTCTCTTTTATACAGATCTTTCCAGTAAATGTATGCGTAATCGCTTTGTATACCTATATAGTGCATTCTTGGTTTTTCCGCTATTTGATTAAGAATATGCAATCTGTACTGATATCACCCGTTTGTTTGTTATAAACACAGAATTAAACACCTGCATTTGAGTCAATTGATGAATCCCATTTTTTGTATACATACCCTGTTTAAAATACTCTGTGGATTTCAATTGGATTTTCACGCGGAAATCAGTTTAAAAATGCCACGTAGATTTTCATGTAGAAACATTATTAACAGGAAGGTTAATTGAAATAAAGTTCACGTAGGTTTGGTGTCCTTATTACGTATTACAATGCAGACGACAACACTTAAACTGGGCTGTTGAGCTTTAAAGTTAATTTAAATATTAAAAAAGCTTAATTTCCCAGTTTCGGTATTATCATCCGTATGATAACACTTATTAAGGGGAGGTCGCAGCTAAAATCGTGTTTTTTGATTTGACGATATCTTTTTCTATTTATGATAAAAATGAATACTTAAACTCGAGCGAACCATAGTTCTGAATATATTAAATCGTCCTGTGCAATTTCAAGTGAATATGATTTGTCGTTTTTCACAAATTTGGAATTAGTAAGAGGTGTTTATGCATTGAAAATTAATCTCAAAATTATGGACATGCCTATTTCGGCATGTAACTTTTTTTATTTATAATTTTGAGTAATATCCGGAGTTGAGCGCCATATTGCTTGATATAATTAATCATTCTGTTTTTGTGAAATATTAAAACGACTAACTATTGAGAAGGGGAGGGGGGGGGGCGCTCTGACCTCCCCTTAAGGACAACAAACCAAAAGTTATTTTTTCGAATGAAAGGATGTTACCTTGGAATCCACTTGGAATCAGCGAAATCTCAGAATTACGTAAAAAAACTTTGTAAAACAGATTTTGAGTATCGCCGTTTCCAAGCTTTCTTTCGGAAGCGAAGATATCGCAGTCGCAAAAATTCTTGAAGGACTTTAATTTCAATATATTTCGAGTGGAATGTCCATTATTACATAAGAATAAAGTTAGATTTTTCCACACGGAGAGAAATGTTTCATGAAAAAGTACAATAAAATTCAAGAAAAATTACTATGTTGGTATACGAAAATGGAGACAGACTTGATTTCTAGTAAAAATTGCTAGAAAACATAGTAAAATCAAAGTAAAGCAAATAATAATACGTATGTTATGAAAATTTACCATATAGTATAGTAATTTTTAGCTTTTTTCTGTATTAATATTTTCTTTTTTTTCGAGGGAGCCTATAAAATAAATATTTATTTAAAAGAGAGTTATTTTTTAGAAGTTTGATCGGACTTCTTTTTTGAACTACATTTAAACATTTACATGATGAGATATATTCCGAGGTGTTGTAGAGTTTTTAATAATTCCAAACATTATTTTATCGCATATTACTTCTGTACATATAATATATTTCGTTCGCCTACTTTATACCCTAAAAAACATATCCTAACACTATATATTAAACGCTAACGCAATAATTATACAATATTGCAACCGCTGTTATGATAGAGATTATCCAAATCGTTCTTATTGTATAGTAACCGGCCTCTTTTCTTGACACTTGCGAGTTTGAGAAGCGCCATCTAGTAATAAAACTTATCATAACCAATAGTAACGTAGTGGTTGATCGTCTAAAAAGTGCGCGAATTTTAAATGATTAATCAAATTTATTATGAATATAAGCTTACATATTACTGCGAGCCACATAAAGAATTCATGTCATACGTATGAAAAATGACTTTATATGTAGTCCGTAATATGTCAAAATAAATCAATAATGCGAATAAGACGAAAGAATTTTCTCAGAATGCGCGGTATATGCCGGCAATGCACGAATAATGTGCTCAAATAAAACAAAACAATGTCGCGATGAAGCAAGTCAACACAGCAGGTCACGTGACGTTCCACTACACCATAATAGCAGCTTCATCTTATTCTCTCTCTCACTTTCTCTCTCTCTCCCTCCGCGTTCCCCACCTAGGCTAAAACTCTCTCTCGCTCCCACAACACTTATTTCTTTTCGATTAATTATCTCGGAACTTTACACTCATCGGAAACGAGTTAAAAATCGTTTCCGATGCAAAATTTTACGCTCTTTCGTTTGGTGCAAACCATTTTTCCGCGGACTAAGCCGTTCTCGAGATATAAGCACATAAAATTTTCCATCACGGTTTTCGCATACTATACAATAGTATTACCACCGACATCTATACATTCGCGAGAAAGTTACTCAATTTTTACTATGTTTTCTAATAAAATTTGTGAAAATACAGAGTATTATTTAAAAGGGTCATAATTTGCCATATTATATAGTAAAATTTTAATATAAATTTGAGTAATATTTAAATTAATTTTGATTAAAATATTACAAAACCATGTTTCATTTTTTATGCTTACAATTTTACTATATAATATTATAATTTTTAATACCATCTGTATTAAAGTTTTCTACAGATATAGCAATTATGCTATATAAATCAAGTCTGTCCCTTGATTACTGCGGAACATAGTAATTCTTCATCGAACATTTTTCTCCGTGCAGTTGTAGCACACTGAAAGAAATATTGGGCTCTAGTTCACCTATCCAAGTAAAACAAAAGACAAGCGGTCGCTCCGATGGTTTGGGCACTGATTCTCTCAGGAAAGGGAATGAGTACTCTCTAAACGAGCGATGGCTGTCTTGCGTGACTAAAAAAAAATTATTTGGGTACTCAGTGCTCGATAAACAGAGGACTGTTGCCGAAACTCACAGTGGCGCCACTGCATACTAATAGATTGACGTATCCTCTAAATTTTTTTCAGTGCACGTATATTAAAAATAGGAAGTCTGGAAAAATTGAATAAGGTCTAAAAAATCAATTTGCAGTTAAATTTTAATTAATTACGTAATAAACGTTGAATTTTTCTAAAAGTTACAATAGTTTATAGAATACTGCTATAAACTTGATGAAAATTTAAAATTTACATTCTGTTGGACAACAGTAATATAGTACAATAGTGAAAAGATAACTTTCTTAGGAGATAATCTTACTCGTTATGTTCAATTAAATTTCTTCTTAATTTATTTATTATTTCCATTGTCCATTTTTAATAATAATTTTTATCTATGTGGGTAAATGGGTGTATGTGCGTGTATATGTATGTGTGAATCTCTGTATTTCTGAAGCTAAATTGAGTTGAGTTTATTAATTTTGGATATATTTCATTAAAACTATTTATTAAAAAGGAATGATTGGCATTGATTCTTCAAGTAAATGTGATACATAATTTTTGGTTTAATTTTTATTTTATTTATTGACTAGGTATACAGTTTGTCTTATTTCGAGTAACATTAACGTTATAGGTGTCGAAGATGTGAATAAGTATATACACAAATATTTAATTATGTAACGTCATCCAAATATTTTTTTGAAAGGTCGAGCTATTTCACGTCCAACTTTTTCAACTGCTTTTCCAGTATTTTTCGCTAGTCTTTCTATGTCTCTGCCATCGGCTTGACCATGGACACCTTTGTTGGACACTTCGACGTAATGATCGGGTGCGCATACAGCTTGTTGCCATATCATGGCTAGGCAGGCGATGATCGTAATTGCAATGAAGAATCTCATTATTGGTTCTGAAATAAAGTAGGAGAATTCATTAAACGAAAAAATTTAATGGAAACTATTATTCGATCGTTCATATATGTCTACAATGCTTTGAATTTCAAAGCTTTATATCGTTAAGGTACCGGTATTTGATTAGTTAAGAGGAACCAATATGGCTTTAGATAAAAAGTAAAATGTAACAGGCCCTCAATAATTGGAAAATATCTATTAATTAGTGAATCGTAAACGTTTAAAGATAAAGTTTTATTTATACTGGTTTTTGTTAAACTATTTAAATACGTGGGAACACTATTTGATCAACAAACGCCTCGATTTTTTTATCAAACTTGGGCATTGAATAACTACAAAAATAATAAACACAAAATAGATATTAATCTTAAATGATATAAATATACTCGGCAACAAAATTATCACAAGGACTTAATATTTTCCTTTAAAAATTACTAAACTTCTGAAGGTCGTAGCTCAGCGAAAAATCATCGCAGTCCTATCAATTTCTTTTAAATTAAAACATAAGATCTCAGCTTTACGATTCCAGGGTTTACTTTTTCATTTGAGGCACCTATAAAGCAAGATACCTTGAAGTTCAAAGTCATCTTTTGAGACTCAAAAATTCCCAAAGTTTGCCAATTGACCCGAACCTGGATAATTTTTTTTAAATTTCTGATCACGGAAAATTAAAGTTCAATTCTTCCTCTAACTAAAAATCTAGTCTCCAACAACGAAATAGTATAAATATTCTAGAAAGACTGCAAGAAGTCATCAAAAGGCGAGGCAGTAACAAGCGCTACTAAGGGTGGCGCTATTTAGGTGACCTACAGTATTTATTCGTATCTGCCGTAATTCATGCAACCGTAGTAATACCTACATTTATCCTACTTAACATGAGATTTTTATGAATATTGATTCTTTTAGGTGCAATTTAAAATGCAGTTTGCAAAGTAAATAATTGAAAAAGAAATATTTTATATAAATTTATGTTGGTGACTATACAAATAACATATTCACAAAATATTTGAAACTCTGTAATTGCAGAACTTTTATTATTACATTATAATACTACTTCAAAAGATGTTTGTGATTAAGGACATGAAGTAGGGTCGATATGATTTCTACCCTACCGATTTTTGCATTTATCGAAATATATAAAGATAGAGATTGTTTTTGGAAAAAATAAAGTATGTCATTACTTCGAAACGATTTATGTGAATGAAATTTACTTAAACAAAATTTTCGACGACAAAAACCTCTATGAATTGTGGATGGGATTTCATAAAACTGGAATCATTTTTAAATCTTTACCAAGATACCGACAGATTTTTTTTTTAAATTAAACTATACCTTTCTATATTTCATTAAATGCAAAAGCGGATAATCACATCCTCTTATAAATATTACGAATTGGAAATTCTATAATTTTGGCACTATACTAAAATACTGAATACTCTATAATAGTAAAAAAAGTTATTTCGCCTTACGTGATTCGTAGAGGATGCGGCTGTGCTTCTTTGAATTTGCTTGTTGCACTAAGTTGGTGAAACACTGAACGGCAGCTTTTTATATGAATAGCTGCGTACACATGCTGACGTTTAATCTTAAATATGATTCTGTTTTCTTGCATTAACACGGGGAAGTACCGTTTTCGAACACTTGTATTATTTCTTTGCGAAATAGGGACGACAATGCACGTCTGCTGATAAATCGTAAGTATATACTCAGACTCTGAATAATGCTATCTGGTGCAAAGTTGACTAAAGTCCCTCTTCTTCTGAAAATTTGTAAAAAAAAAGTGAGGTAAAATTGATATATTTTTTAAAACTGCTTAAGGATGTACATGCGATACTTGAGGGTCAAATCAGCAACTATTCGAAAAACATTAGATAATATTAACTTTACATGAAAGTGGTATATTTTGAATGACCATACGTTTTAAGTACTTATTCTTTACTTAATAAAACATCAACAACGTTATTATTAGTTTTATATCAACTAATAGGTCAATAGTTTAAGGAATAAAAAATCTCCAATTTCGTTTTTTCTGAGTTTAATCCACGATTATTGTCCGATTATAAAATGTATGGGTTCATTTTGTTCGTTTTCGAAAACTTAAGCGATCCATCGTTAGTTAAATTGTTTTTTTCATTTTTAAACGACATGTATCTTCAAAATATAAAAATATGTCTAATATATAGTGATAATTCTATAAGGAATTTTACATTTACTTGAGGACAAACCTGGGCTAAAAAAAAGTATAAAAGTTCTATAAAGTAAAATTTGTAAATTAAGTTTATTTTAAAATTTTTACTTCAACCCGGTTAGAGATGAAATGCGGTAAATAGACAGTCACTAAGCATTTTGTTGAAAAATGGCGAGTTTGTAAGCAGTTCGCTGCCAAGATAATGTATCAAAAGTAAATGAGGAAGCTGTCCAGTTTCTCAGCACATTCTTATAAAATGGGTATTATTTTGTTGGTA
This sequence comes from Megastigmus dorsalis, assembly GCA_900490025.1. NCBI lineage: Eukaryota > Metazoa > Arthropoda > Insecta > Hymenoptera > Megastigmidae > Megastigmus > Megastigmus dorsalis. Next base: position 10,050 of record UELU01136851.1, read on the forward strand.
GTTTCACTGAGAAGAATATCTTCTTATTAATTAAAGTGCTTTTAGAAATTAACAGAAGAATATAAAAGAAAAAGGATTAAAAACAATGTAATTATAACAGAGATTGAAGATCGGGATAGCGAGAGTGAGATAAAAGAACAAGTCAAAAGGTGGTTCGAAGAAAAGTTGAGAATTAATCCGAAAATAAAAAGAGTGTGGAAAATAAGGACAAAAAAAAGCATGATAGAAATAGAATGTGAAAGTTGGAGTGAAAAAATGAAAATTAAATGGTGAATAAAAAAAGTTAAGAAGAACCAGGGTATATATAGAAGGGGACCTAACAAAACAGGAAAGAGAAATGCAGTGGAAAATTAGAGAAATGGCAAAAAGCATGATTGGAGCCATGAGATCAGGAAAAATAAAAGGGAAACATACCATAAAAGTAGGATACGGAAAGCTATACGCTGGAGAGGATATTTTGGTATGGGATGAAAAGGAAAAAGGTCTAATCAGGGTTAATAGAAGATAAGGGGATTGAAAATGCAACAGAGAAGAAGAGGGAGAAAAAGAAAGGAAGAATATTGGAGGAGTGAGAGAGAAAAGGGACATAGACAAGAAAGGTGTAACAGCCCGAAACGAGACAGAAAGCAGGAAAGAACGAAGACAAGGAAGAACAACAAAGAGGAGAGAGAAGAGTTAAAAAAGATAAGGATTAAAGGCACTAGAAAGAAAATAGGGTGAGATAGAGGGTAGGTTAGATAGGAAAAGAAAAAGAGATATAAAATAGAGCGAGAGTACCCTGCTAGAAAATTGACGAGTCGAGCTGGTTGGTACACCAGCTTCTAGGCGGTTCGGTTCAGCTAATTTTTAGGCGGAATATAATCGCAAGCTCCCTAGAAACCCGTTAAGGATATGTATGTGCAGACGACATCAGCTGTTTATTTTTAATGTACCTTAAATTTGTAGGTTAGATTTAAATATTTAGAGATAACTCATCACACACTCGTGAATTGATTTATATATAAAACATTAAAATGGAAAAAATAAATAGAAAAAGGAAGTATTTAAATGAAAAAAAAAAGAAAAAATTAGATGATCTAGTAAATGAAGTTAATTTTTCTAAAAAACACAATGCCTCAATAATTTCTGATTTCACTGACCATAAGTAAACACCAAAAATTTCTCACAAACGACAGCTGCCTTGCCACACAGTTGCTCTACACTCGTACACTGCTCATTCGAAAGCAATGTACTGTAGATATAATAAAATGTTATTTTAATAAAAAACACAATGCCTCAATAATTTCTGATTTCACTGCACATAAGTAAA
>UELU01136853.1:0-27258 GCA_900490025.1 Megastigmus dorsalis
CTTAAGGGGATGTCGGAGCAATAAACGTATTTCTTTATTCGATTATATCTTTTTCTATTAATGGTAAAAATGAATTCTGAGAGTTACTTGCTCTAGTTCTCAATATAATAAATCGTTTTGTGTAATTTCATGTGGTTATGGTTTATCGTTTTTACAAAAACTTGGAACTAGTAAGAGGTGTTTATTCATTGAAAGTTAACCTTAAAATTATGGATATGCCTATTGCTGCGTGTAACTTTTTTTATTTATAATTTTAAGAAATATTAAGAGTTAGGTACCCTAGTGCTAACTATAATTAATTATTCTGTGCAATATGAGGCTTATTGGACTTATCGTTTTTCCAAAAACTTGGAACTACGAACTATTGAGGAGAGGCGATGCTCCGACATCCTCTTAAGATACTTGAAAATTAGACATAATATGCATAAAAGTTACAAAAGTTCAAGTATTTCTTTTACGTTAATAATTGAAAAAGTTCAGAAATTTTCTTAAAACATTTCATCTATAATGAAAATTGTAAATTGGGATATTTTCGATTTATTGAAAGTGGGTAGCCTTTATTATTTAAATAAACGATTTTAAATGAAAATAAGAATCTTTTATACTGCATAAAAAACATTACTCTATTTGACGAAAAATTAAGACGAATTGTATTTTAAAATTTTTAATAAAACAATATTTTTAAAATTTTTTATTATTACGATTTTTGTCTAGTTTTTGTACAGTAAACACTAATTAATAACTGTTAAGCCTACTTTATATCATGCACATAAAATAATAAATAGAGTTAACATTATATTAGTAATATTTATGCACACGGAGAGAAAAAGCACGCGAATAACGCATGAACACTTGCCACACGACTATAGCATGAAATTTTCACGCGCCGCGTGTATGAATCGACACCTGCAGGCCTACAAAAAAATTGTCTGCTCCTCGCACCAGATTAGAGTATTTTCATGGATTTTGACCGACCGGAAATAAAAAGAATTGGTCCATTACATCACAATTTCGAGATATGTTACACTATAAGAGTTTAGAGATTTATTAACTATGAGTACATTTTTAAATTACGTTAAAATATGTTTCTTACTATGTTGGTAAGTCGTATTATTCTAAATCATCCACGTATAAAGTTTCTTGTTCGAGATATGTCAATTTGGAATTCACTTATCACAATTTCTATTTGTCTGCTCCTGAGAAACACTTTCAAAATTAAAATTGGCATAATCTGCGGGATGAAACATTGCATATGGACGATTTAAAATCGTAATTTAAGATACCTTGAAATTCTTGTAACACAAGTTACTTCAAAATAGTGACGACCTGGACCAAATTTAAGGTCATATTTGGTTTCATCAGATCAAAATATATATATGAGTATATATTTTGTGTGCCAGGGTTACTTTAGACATGAATAAATTGTATGTTAAATTATTCATAGTAGATTATATATCTTAAAATGTTAAAGTACATTTTATTTACAATAATATTGCGACTAGTGATCAACATTTTCTAAAATTTTATATAAAAATATGCTTATATCTTGTACGTCTAAGTACGGTAAAGAAAGTTTAACATTTTATTTCACAGATAATACGACTGGATTACAATTGATTATGTGGATGATAAGAGATATTAACAATTCTGCTACCAAAGAATTCAAACGTATATTACACAACAACATTACTTATAATATTACTGCAAAGAAAGCTAAGGCACTGCTTCTGCCTCATTCTGTCAGTGTTACTGGTTTGTAATTCATTACTTACAATACGTTTTGTGCCAATGTGTTAAAATAAAGTTTCTGACATTATCACTGATTAAATAATTGATTAAATTGTTTTCAATTGATAAAGTTAATGGTCGGAAATTTTATTTGCAAAAATATCCATAAATATGTGTCATAATAGTTATTATATAGAAACATGCTTTTACTCATTACAGGTACTCAAGACAATAATTTATTTGATTTAAATGTACATGTTGGTGAAACAGAATCAAAATTAACGCATGCCAACGTGACGTTGAAATCGTCAGATAAACAGGATCTTCGAATTTGCAAAATAGATTTCATTTATAACGAATCTGACACTGTTTCTACGGAAGAGGTATCTAAAAATATTAAATTTCAAATAAAACGAGATAGTCAAGTAAAAAAGATTTGATATGTGAAATGTAATAAAATAACAAACACACAAAAGTACAGAAATTGAAATGCATTTGGTATTTTTAATTGATTTTTAATCTGCTAATCTTTCTCAAATATTGTTTAGCTGAAACACAAGATTATATTAACTATATTAAGCTGTATCAGTTCTGGATAATATACGAAACGTGTTAACTAGCTCCTAAATAATTTATTAAAAATTTCAATGTCAAAAGCAGATACTTATAACTTTTAACTAATAACTAATACATCATAGATTCTTATTACATTCATAAAAAAGAGAAATAAAATTTTGTACAAAAAATATAGTAACAATAATTCTTGTAAAATAAAAAATAATAATTTATATTGATCTAAACCTTTCAATATAGCATGTAAAAAATATTGTTAAATTTTTGTCCGAATCATATTTTTTTATTATCTGAATAAAAAAGGAAGGAAAAAATAAATACATAATATTTTTTCATCCATTAAATTTTGTATTAAGCTTGGTGTACATAGCTTTGTTTTACATATAGAATACAATGTGCTTTTGAGACGCATGTTTCAGATAAGGTAGTTTTAGAAAACTTAATCCTATTTTTACATGTGTAATCTAAAATTTACCGTACGCGACAAATATGCTGCTGAAACGTGTCTTTCTGAAAAGTACAGATTAATTCTTGCTTATAAACCACTTGCAGTATTTATCATGTCAAAGTTTAAAAATTAACATAAATTGTATATATCACATTTCGGTAACGTATCATACAGAAATGAAACCCATCGCAAGCACGTGTACTTTCATCGAAATTACGTAGAAAAAAAATTATGAAGAGCTATAAGTGAGATTGGATTCGATGCTTAATGAGCTCTATAAAATATATACGATTCGAATATTGGCTCGGCGGCAATCCGTTACTCGATGTAAAACAATCTTTAATTTTGTAGACGCACCAGTTTATATAGTCCTCGCACTTTTAATCGCTTTCGGTGCAATCGCGTACCCATTCTTTACGGTACAGATAGTGACACGTTGATGTCGTTAGATATATATATTTATTTATATCATTTTTATCCTCACTATATCCTCCTCTAACGCTACTAGCTTCTTTAGGATTTTCTAATTGTATTTGTTATTAGATTCATAAAAAGTAAGACACAAGATAACTCATAAATCCAGCGCTTTTTGTTAACCAGTAATAAAATAAATTTGGTCCATTCGATATTTATAAATCTAAGATCTTGGGCGAAAATAATAGGCGTAATAATGTATGCTATTATAGTGCTTGTCATGATAAGTAATATCAAATAAATTTATGATGGTGCTGCAAGCAAGTAACGTATGATCCCCGTCATAAATTTGTTATTTCATACTTTCTTTTTCTTTATCAAATCAAAGAAATTAGAATTATAAAAACCGAATGACAAAATCACACTTAGCAAAATACAATCAAGATCAAAGTATACTTCTTAAACATGCAGTTTTGATTTTTTTTTTCTATAAAATTTGCCCAAACCAATTTTATAATTTTTTTGTATATACTTTTTCCATTTATTTTGGAAGACAGAGCTGTCAAAAATAGGTAACAATCTAATTTTTTTTTTGAATATTTAAAATTATTGTATTTTTATTTTATTTAATAACCTATGTTATGTTGTGCTTATTCATCCAAATATTGTTTATTATTTGATGTGGCATAACTGGAAATTCATAATTTACTTAAATGTATTTTTTAACAACACATACATCAAATAGTATAGTATACTACTCAAATAGTATAGTATTCTTAGTAAGTTATTAAGTCCTTCAATAATTTTTATTGAGAGTAATCAGACTTTTTAGGTAGTTAGCAATGGCATCAGTGCTTTTTATTCAGATTATTAAATTCAATGCTTGTTTAAAAATGATAAAGTTTGTTGATTAATTTTTAGATTATCATGATACAAAGAATTTACCATAAACTATTCTAGTATCTATAAAATTATTTTATATATAAGATGAGACTACAATAAACAGTTTTAAAAATGAATTAATAGAATAATGTTTATCTCTAATGTGTAATTGGCTATAAATTGAGTTTGGTTTAATTTTAGGTAAGCAGTGTTAAAATTACTTAAGACATAAATAATGAGTTTAAATAAAAAGAACTTAATTGCAAATATTTTTAATCGAAATCACCTTTAATATAACATAATGAAAGCAGTATATACAATTTAGTAATTATTATTACGTATATATAATGTATTTTCTTCTCCAGACTATACAAACGTTGCAATTAAAACGTTTGACTAACTATTTCTTGCAAATCCTACATCCTGTACATAGTTTACATTTTAGGAGAATAGAGCACCTTGCGAAAAAATCTAAACTTCCATTCTTTATTTCTTAGATAAGAGATTATATCTCACGTCTGTAAAAAATCTAGCAAAGTATCTCAAATACCTTTTATTTTTGAAATGTACATTTGACATCATGTACTAAATGAAAAGTTTATAGCTGCAAATCGAAATCAAAAGGAAAATTAACTGTAAACTGAATTATTTCTGCAATTTTACCTCTTAAGATAATTTTCTATTAAAATTTACTCCATAATTATGATTTGCATGAATCAACCTAAATCAAATTGAGGATCATTTAACCTAGTAAGAATGTATAATTTGTGCTTCATTATTATTGAAGGTATGAAAACGCATTACCATGAAATTTGGATTTGCAGTCTTTAAATAATTAAACTAAGAATTTCATGAGTGCTCCACGGTTATGAAGTTCTTGGTTGTATCAGTGTGAATACTCATCGACGAAGAGATCATAATGGAAAAAAAAAATTAAAAGCGATCTCTAAAACATCGACGAATTAGAACACATATTTTTTAAAACTCTTGCAATATTGAATTGCATGCCTAGTCAATTTTCTTTCCTATAAAATACATGCTCAGACAGCGCAGATATTTCATTTTATATGTATATATGTTTATATATATATATATATATATAGGAAGTAATGAGTTGATCCTGTAGTCATCGATAATATTATAATTCATTGTCAGTTAATCTGTAGCGTATGATAGCATAATATAAAATTGATGTTTTTCTTCTCATTATACTTTTCTGAATTGGTACTATTCTATAATTGTGTATCAAAAGAAGACTTAATAGTTCTCGTTTACAAGTAATTCCTTACCTAATTAAATTATCCATCAGCTTTTACTACATTGCAGTATACGTATTTAAATCTTAACATACTGCGAATGATCCCGAATTTCCCGAACTTCATGGCAGCGGCAAAACTAAGTGCTAAAAAATTAAATTTACAACTAATAAGCAGTACGTATGTCAAACTTTCCTTTTGCGTAATTTCGCTTGCGCCTCTTTTAGCAAAAGGTCAAAAGTATTTTCCTCTTCAGGCTTGAACATACTGCTACTGCTACCTCTACTACCCCCGCTCAATGAACTGGTCGGTGCTCCATCTAATCAACATTGAAAACACACATGAAGTTTACATTTTATTACGTAATGCAGATTCATTTCGGTCTATTTCTATTTAATTATTAATGTATCTCGTAAAAAAGAAAAAAAACCAGAATGTACATATTTTATTCATACTATGTAAAAGTTAAAGTAACTTGTGCTTCAATCATTTAATAAATTGATAGGGTTATTCAGGGATATCTTCCAGTTTAATTGTAACCATAACTGTAGCATATTCCCCTGAATCACCCTAGACTGTACAAAAAGTTAAATTAAAAGTCGAATGATTACTAAGTATTCAGAACAAATATAATCTAATTTAGAAATCAAATAATGCACTCACCGAGATCCGCGTATTTTACTTTACAAAATGCTCTGCGACCACCAAAGCACAAATCATATCTGGGTAAAGATGGATCATCATTACCATGTTCTACTGCTTCATATGCGTCATTTTTGTAAGCAAATGTTACAAATCCGTAATTGTGCCTAAAATACAATTTTTAATTAACTTTTTAAAAACTACTAGCTTCTCAAAATAAATCTTTAATCGGAAAATAAAAAAAAAATTAATAAAAGTTGAAGAAAAACTTGATTGAACTAATTTATAAAAGCCTGCTTTTTTAAATTAGTAACAAAATAAAAATTGTGCTAACTTGTCATGTTAATTTGATAAAAATATTCATTATTACAAGTTTTTTTAAATACTTCTAACAGCTCATTGCTCTTACATTTTATTAACATTATTCAAAATACTAGAAGTATTGAGTTCTCACCCTCGCTCTCGGAAATGCACACTTATATCAACAACTGGACCAAACACTTCAAATCTTCTTCGCAGTTCTGCTTTGGTAATGCCTTCCTTAAGTCGGCCTACATAAATGACTCTTCGTTCTTCTACTTGTCGTTGCTTTTCTTTCATATACCATTCATCGTATGGCCGTCTGTATGGAACTGGAGATCTAATGATGAAAGAAAAAACTTATTTTAATTTAGGGAATATGCGAAATAATTATCAACGAAGTTCGAGAAAAACTGAATTGAGATACGTGATTATAAAAAAGGTTAATCCGATAATATATTGCTTATATTTACTAGCTAAATAAAAATACTCTGGGTTTTTCACTATAAAATTTCTATATAAAGGTTTGAAAAAATCTAAAAACAGAAATATTGTTGTTGCCAAAAAGCCTGAGAATCAATATCCTAAGGCGTTGAATATGTTTAGAGCAAAGATGCAATTCAACTTTTTTCATGAAGATATTTATGTTTTCAAAATTACAAACATAATAAAGTAATTCACAATTCAGAATAAATTCAACGTACTCAACCAAGTTGATTCTCTAAATTTAAGTTATAGTAAGTTATTAGCAGTAACATGAACCATATTTAGTATAGTAGATAACAAAACGTCAGGGAGGAAATGGGTCTGAAAATTTTATTCCACATGTATTTTTTTGAGGAAGTCATCAACAAGTGAGAAAACAAAAAGGATCACACTCGATGAAGAAGAAAAAACTCTTGATCAATCAATAAAAAAAGGTTTCAGTCACTGAGATGTTGTCAAACGACATTTCTTTACCTCCTCCAATCATTGTAGCCGTGACTACTACCCGAGGAGTGACGTCTGTGCCTATCATAACTTCGCCTGCGCTCACGCCTTCCCTTCCTGCGACGACTCGACCACTTAGAACGTCCGAAATTCGAACGAGAGGAGGACCTACAACCGTTATTTTAACTCTATATCAGATTTTGCATCACTAAACTGGGTTTCCTTTATGATCGCTAGGATAGCCATATCATTTGAAATTAATAGGCCCATCAGGATCGAAGACTAAATCTAACTTCCTAATTCCGACAATTATTAATAACAGTTATTTTATAAAATAAAATACAGCAACTGACTATATTATTCTATATTTCACTCACGCAATTTCAATTGCTCATACTTTCTTAGACTTTTGCCGTTAAATTTTTATTTCTATTATAATTTTGTTTGATGAATGTTAATTGAAAATAGGCTGTATTCTATAGAATAAAATTAATTTATTTGATGCGGTAATCCAAGCGATAATTAATTAGATAAATATAGAGAAAATCACAGAACATAAAATGTATAAGAAATACTTTAATAAACTTAATAGCAAATTTAAATTTAAATTTGTAATTTTATTAAATAAATTTTCAAATATTGCTACCATTTATGTTAAGTGATAATAAAAATAAGTAAACAATCCAAAATGAAAAAACAACCATCATCGTTATATGTAAACAAAAATGGTTAAAATTGTGGATGCCTAAGATTATGTCAAACACCAAGAAAATAACATAACAAAATAATTATACACAATTGATAACATTGTTTTGATATGTTTTAATCATCATACAATAATATAAATAGTGCATTAATTTTAATTAATATGTAAAATAAGATTTATTTTCTTATTGATTAAATATTTTCTTTAAACAGAAAATGGAGACAAAAGAATAGAATGATAATTACTGATATATTGTCATAAATAGATTTATCAATATACTTCAAACTCTATGCCACTAATATAATTAAACTGTATAAATTAAAAAAAATGAATATCTAAAGAGGAATATTAGAATGTATTTACAAATTCAATTTTTACAGAATAATCAAAATTAATGACCAAAAAGTTGTATGTTTTTTTGTTTACTTAAAACTACTTCATATTTATTAAGTAAATGGAACATCGAGCTCTATAAAAGCGCAAGATATTACTTAACTTAATTATTTGAAATCCCTAAAACAATGCTTACCTCGAGCAGCTAGAGTATCTCGAGGATCTTGACCTGGACCTTGAACTTCTGGATCTAGATCGCGATCTGGATCTCGACGAAGAAGATCTATATCTCGGTGACGATCTTGATCTAGATCTGGATCTCGAACGTGAAGACCAGCTGCTGCTCGAGCTCACCGAGCTACGTCTGTGACTGATCTTCCTCCTTCTCCTCCTTGTAGAGTGACGCCTTGCATGCGATCTACTCCTACTGCGTGATCTGCTCCTATCAGAACTTGGACTTCTACTCCTACTTCTACTCCTACTTCTGCTCCTGCTTCTGCTTCTGTTACGACTTCTGCTGCGCTCAACGCGGCTAGACTTTATTCTACTGCGACTGCGGCTGCGGGTCGTACGACGCACAGCACGAGTGCCGCGGCTGCGGCTACGGCTACGACTACGGCTACGACTACGGCTTCTTGAGCGCGAACGAGATGAGCTCGACGATGCACGAGCTCGCCTGTAGTTCCGCTGCTTGCGATCTCGAATGCGATTTATGCTGAAAGTATATTTCGTTAGTTAATGTGAATCATTTTTTTTTAAATTAAATATTATAAGTATGGCAAATGCATTATATTATATAGTATATAAATTTGACTACGCAGAGAAATCTTAATATAATTTCCAACTCTTTTATTGTGAATAGTCATTTTGCACCAACTCGTAGAATAATTTTAAAAAAATGGTAATTTAAAATAAAATTTGAATATTTAATATCTATTCAAGCAAAATATAGCGTTTAATATCAAGGCGCGCGGCAGCGCGCCGCTGGCAAGTATGTTAAATTTTACATTAAAAAAGAGATATATGGTCAGTGATCTGACATTAACTTTTTATTTGTAATTGCAAAGCTGTCCTTATTTTCACATTCATAGTTAAAATAAAAAAAATTAAAGCTAATTACTTGAACTACTTTTTAATATAGTAATTTTACACACCTTGTACTTTGCAGAAGTTTTTGTTCACCATTTTCGACCTCATTCAAAACTTGAATATCATCCTCTGGAACTTTACTGCTACTAACAGGAACATCATCAACCACCTCACCACTTTCAAGTTCATTGTTTTCTATCACTTTATCCTCCATGGATTCCTTCTGAATATTCTCAACATAATCAGTAGTCTGAATCGCAATTTCGGCTTGAACAGCCTCCTGCTTTTGTTCTTTTTCTTTTTCTTTCTGAACTTCAAGCTCCTGTTCTGGCCGTTGTTCTATTGGTTGCTCTGATTGTTGTTCCTTTGGCTGCTCGGGTTGTTGTTCCTTTGACTCTTCTGGTTGTACTTCCATTGGTTGCTCCAGTTGTTCTCCCTCCTCCTGTTCTTCCTCCTCTTCTTCCTCTTCTTCATAGCAAATACCGAAAACAGTTTCGGTAGTTTGCATGCCTCTATCTCTAGTCGGTCGTTTGGGCTTTACTTTCTCCTCCTCAATCTCCGCTTTCGGCTTGAGTACAGAGACGATTTCCCTTTCCGACCAAATAGGATTTTCTGGATCGTCGTTAATAGGTTCAGTGTTAGTCGAGACATGATGAATGTAAACCAACGCCATTGGTTGCACAGGCGAATTAGTGCGACTTCCATCACTACGATTCTGCTCGCGTCGACTGCGGTACTCGGCAAGGTTTAGTTTCCTGCGCGGTGGCTTTTTTTCTGTCTCCTCAGGTAGTTCAATATCAGCTGTGTCCTGCACAATAATATTTTGCACCTGATCATTGGAGCTGTTGGTGGTAGTAACGATCGACTCTTTGAGGTTACTACCGAGAAGCTTTTGAGGGGTAGTAGCCGCGGGTGGCTTCTTCAGCACCGATACCATTTGCTTAGGTTTGTGAGTATCTAACGATTTAGTTTTTGTGAGAACACCTTTTCGGAGCTGTAGAATGCTAGTAGCTAAGGCTGACTGGATTTTCATTTCATACACAGGTTTTTTCGGAGTACTGGTGCTTGCCGATTTATTCAGCACCGATACTTTGTTAACGTTGTCCAAGGCACTGACTTGTACAGGGCTTTTCTGAAGCTCTTTCGACTCTTTTGTCGTTTCTTGAAGCGGGGACTTTTTCGCCTTCGATGCAGGCGTCTGTTCCTCGCTCGCGTCACTTACTTCACCAGATTCCATACCGCTGTCTTTCTTCGAGCCAGTATCTAACCAGTTGTTCTTCTTGGCGGTAAGACCAGATTTAGAATTCATGGCAGCAGCTTTACCACAATAACGATTTATTTGTTTAGAAGACTCTTCCTTAATTGGACTGAGTTGTTCGCTGTCGCTAGTTTGCCTATCGTACTCACTGTTACATTCGGAGCTATTACTACTGCTGCTGCTGCTGCTGCTGCTACTGCTACTGCTACTGCTGCTGCTGCTACCGCTACTGCTATTTAGTCCAGAACTAGAGTTACTACAGTAATCATGGTCTAGCTGTACGGATCCTTCGCCTCTTCCACTCGAGTTTGTATTATTATTTGTGACCTAAAATTTATAAAAAATAATTTAAATTCTGCGCTTCAGAAATTTTTTTTATATTTAGTCACAGAAAAAATAATGATCTTACTAATTTTAGTAACTTGTTCCGTGAAAGTGTTGCTCCAGCCTCCTGCATCCTTGTGCCATTATTTCGTGTCCCAGACTTTGTGCTCGGTATCGCGGGTATAACCGATATCGTCTTCTTACGACCTGATGAGGCCTAATTATACACACAGTTTAATAAGTTCAAACCGTCTTCAAGGAATATAGAACAACAAAAATATTGTAAACTTCACCTTTATCCTATCTATGACTTCTTTAGGTAAAGAGTCACGAATGTCTTGATGTAATTTTGAATCTTGAGACTCAACACTTTTCTTAAGGAGAGTAATTTGGGATTTATTTACAGAATGTTTAGGCAAAGCCTTTTTAGAAGGAACTTGAGGAAGTTGCGTTGTTTCAATATTTCGTGAGATCTCGGCTGCTTCTGTTGCTTCGAACTGTTCTAGAAGGCTTTTCACATCACCGGCTTCCAACACTAAAAACAAAAATCGTGATTTCAGAAAATATTAAAGTAAACATTAATCAGAATAAGAGACTGCATTTGAACTGTGAACATTTTGATTTATTTTTAATTGGGAATATTTAAACTCTTTCTTTGTATAGTCAAAATAAAATTAAATGTCAACTTTGCTCGACTCTTCAAATGCTTAAAAATAAATAATTTGATTTTTATACGTGAATGTACATTTTCTAACTACGATTTATTAACTTTCTATTAAGAATATTGCAATCTCTTATATAATGTTTGAACAAAATAAAATACCTGCTGGTTTCTTAGATGCTGAGGAAACACTGTAGGAATTGCTAGTTTCTTGTATAAACTCTTCAGATTTATATTGTTTCTTCGGTTTTTTGGAAACCTTTCGAGTAACTTCCGCTGTAGCTTTAGCAGCTTTACGACCTTTCTTGTTTGGAATTTCATTCTTGTGTTTTTTAGAATCTTTTTTCTTGCTGCTTTTTGTAACGTCTGACTTTATTGCTGGAGGAGAAGCAACTGGAGTAAACATTTCTTCCTCATAGTCCATTGGTTCTTCTTTGACGATGATGTCAAGTGGTTCTTGTTTAATTTTGATGGAATTCTTACCTAAATTTTCATATGAAAAAAAAAAATATATATAAACATAGAAAATATTTTTATGTATAACCGACATATTTTTCGCAATTTGTTTACAATTTTGAGTATAATAATTTTTTCAATCATCGTATGACAAAAAATTTGTATAATTATATGCAATTAATTATTTTTTAAATTTAATTTATATTTCAATGTTATAATATAATAAATAAATATATCTTAAAGCAAATTCATACCATTACAGAAGACATTTTTTTAGTCTATAATTGCATATAACTATAAAACTTTTCTCTAGTACTATTATTATTTATTGCAGTGTGAACAGTGATGCTGAAAAAGGTTATGCAGGAGTGCAGTAGGAAGAAACATCATCACACCATGAAAAAGTAAAAAAATAAAAAATAAAAATAGTTTTTCAACAGTAAAACTCAAAACGACAGAACGATCGTGCAAATCGTTTAAGTCCGCATGCATGAAAATAAATAAATATAAGAAAAAAAAATAACTTTTTTGGATTTCGACAAACCTAAACTTTTGGAATTATATTCTTTGGATCGAGTAGTGGCATGTTGTCTTCTGACATGCATGAAGTCAATAATGGGGTCTACATCCTCGAGTGAATCTAGTCCTACAACATCTATGCAAAGGATAAAGAGTTAATTGCAGAGTAGTGGTTATGTAAAAAAATCTCCAACAACTGGATATCTAGGTAAGCATTAGTCACAGAAAACAATTAGCACTCTCGTGAAAAGCTACTGAACAAGCTGATCAATAGAGGAATAACAATTATACTGACTGTTTTTCATCACACAACTTACCTATTTCTTTTTCACTTTGGTCTGACTCCGAGACTCGATGATTTGTTTCACAAAAGTCAAGGTCAAATTTTATTGGGCTACTTAATGCATTATTTGCATGTTGCGATGGCTCTTGAAATTTAATTGGGCTGGTTAAAACATTTGCTGGTGATTTTGGGGTGTTTTCAAAAATATCATCAACCAGGTCTCCATTTATGCGCAGCCCCATGTCCAAGTTGGCAATATCTTCTTCAATTTCGGAGGCCTATAAAAATTAAATGGTTTATCAATTTCAAATAATCCTCGTAAATAAAATTGAAAGGCTTAGGAATGTATAATAACCTGTAAATATCCAATATGTTCTTGCCAGTCTGTAAGTACTTTCGCAAAATCCTCCTTGATATGTTCCATTTTTGGTATAACGCCTGCAACTCCAGATACTGGGAGAACTGCAAGATCGCCATTGAGCCTATGCATAAATTTTAGATATATTAATCTTTTAAAAGTTAATAACTACTGGAAAATATAAGATACTTTTTTCGAAATATAGACAATTTTAGAAATAACATAACAATATTTAGGATATAACTTCCCTGAATGTATGCATAAAGAGTACTTGAATGATAAATTCATTCAAAAATTCAAAGACTAATACTTATTTTTTTATTCATAAAAATTGTCTGAGTTAACATAAAAGCTGGAATTTACTTCATACTGAGAATACAAATTTCAAATAGTTCTTTAATTATTAAAAATGTAGCATTTTTAGTAACACTTACTCTTGTTCGGTTTCCCATAATGCATCATTTGAATCAAAACCTAAACTTTCTACATAGTCGAAATCATTATCAACCATTTGTACTAATGAACTGTGCGATTCACCCAATAGATTGTGCTGTAAAGAAAAAAAAATATGCACTTGCTTCATACTAAGTTTAAAATCTTTTATTTGTATAAATTTTTTATTAGAATAATAAATTGTATACGAATTATATATTTAACATTATATTATACCTGATGGTCCAAGGATAATGAGAAATCTGAAAAATGTTCCTCATCGTGAAAATTGAGAAATCCAGCTTCCATGTCACGTAAGAACTATCAAGGTGAACTCAATTTTTGTTCCAGTTTTCTGCAATAAATAAAATAAACATATTTAATTTTAATTGAAGATGAGAAAAAAATTAAAATTTAATATACAATATTTTAATCCAAGAAACTTCACATAGAAAAACCCTCCATAGTATTGGATTAATTTTTATTTCAATCTACTATTCCATTATAGAAGTAATGTATCAACATTGATTTTATCATTAAGATTATCTTTGAATATCTTTTTGCATTATATTTTAAAAATTTCATTTGAGCAAAAGATGTTTTTAATAATTATACAAATTTATATTACAATTATTGTAAATATTGAAGTTTTATCTACTTTTAAAATTTAAAGTACATTGAATTTTAAATATCCAAAAGATATTTAAAAATCAAAATATATCAATGTATTCCATATAAAATACAAGGACACATCAATGATACAGTCAACTGAAATTAATAATATTGTTGTAGATACAAGTTGTTCCTTGTGATTTCTCGTTTTTTCCGATAACAATAAAGTCAAATAGCGGTAATAAAATTACGAGTAAAATTATCTATAATGAAATATAAAATTATCGAATATAATGCAAAATATTTATATTCAACTATATAATGCAAAATGTATAAGAATACTATATAACAATAAGTATTAGAATAGTATTAGAAGTTTGAATAATTGCATTTCTAAATAATTAATAAATTAATAATTTCCAATTAAGAGTATTATATTTAATGTATCTAAAACCTAAAAAATTATTTATTTACAATAATGCTGTTAAAAATTATTAGTTATTTTATTAAATCAATTACCACCTGTATTTTATTAAATAAACTTGCAGTTTGTTATTCGATCAGACTAAAATTTATCAATAAAATAAATATAATTCACATTTGAATAAATTATTAAATTGTTTAGGTATTCAGAATACTATTTAATACAGTCAAAAGTAAAGTCTTTTTTTACTTTGGTTAACTAGGTATCAGGCTTGCTAGGTACGAAGGGATTAGTATAATATCCAACATTATTGCGTCTGCAATATACAAGTAAATTATTTTTTTAAGGTTTATATTTAAATTAATAGCAATTAAATCGAATGTCTTTATAAAAATAGTAAATTATTGAAAAAAGATTTTTTCAATATACTCCATTTTTTATATATGTGTAACATAATTTGATTAATTTCAGTGTCAATACTAAAACACTCTAATAATAATCAACTAACGATCGTCGCTTTCGATCACTTGCACACCGAGCACGAGTTCCAATAATAAAAACACGGTCAAAATGTGTCCCACCGGTGACATAAAGAAAGAACAGGAGACGGCGTGCAACCAACAATATGGACACTGAACAAATAACCAAACATCGCAACAAACGGTTTACAAGTGATCCTTGCGCAACCTTAGCTTTTTACAACTAGCAGAAGAACTATAAAAACTAGCAGGTATCAGAACAACAATCTACCATGTACATAAACAATGATAAACTATGCGGACAAACGAAGGTCGAGGCGCAGAGAATACCTTGCACGCGCACGGGACACAACACACATCCAACTCCAAAGTCTAACTCTCGGGGCGTGTAACAGCACTATAGTCATCAACCAAATGCTAACTAATATCACAAAGATTTTAACCAACGACAAAGTAGCACGAGAGCGTCGCTAAATACGCGCTCGCGCAACAACAGTAGCAGCAATCACGTTTACAATCTCGAGTGCACGCTTCCACCATGTGGTCACCTTTGAGGTTATGTCAAGCCGCGCTTGCTTATATAGTCTCTCACGCACACATACAATGCACGCATATACACGACTCCCGACACGAGGTTTATAGCAGCCGCGGAGCAGCAGCGTGTTCGGCTTCTTCTCTCGAGCGAAACCTCGAAAATGTCGTGACTGATTTACGTCTGAAATTCAACGGAGAGGAAAGCCGCGCGATGAGCGTCGAACCTGATTATTATGCGGACGCGCTCGAGACCAAAATCGTGTGCCGCTGAAGACGAAACGGCGTCGAGTTCATGTACGTATATATACAACGGGGGTCGGGGGGCCGGGGCTCATGCCTCCCTTATACACACATGTATAAGCCTGCACGCGTAACGTAGGAGGGAGAGAGAAAGAGAGCAAAGGGACTCGGCGTCTGATGATTAAATAACTTACGATGTATTTCGGCAATATACTCGATAATTGTTGTTCTGCACCGCTCGACGGGCAAATTTCTTGCACTTATGTAAGTGCGCCGCACCAAAATGTGCACTAGCGCAAAAAAAACACTAAACTCTTATGTGGCATGCGCGCTTCGGAGATAGGACTGAGAGATATATATATATACCGTAATGCACTGGCCAACACACACACGCGGTCCCGCAATATAATGTGTATATATATATATAGTCTTTTGATCTTCGGACTCAGGATAGGAGATACACAGCTTGGACCGGACTCGTGCGCCCGACTGAGAAGTGAGAGTATGTGTCGGTACATCCTTGGCCTGGCCGACCGTGTTTCGTCTGTCTCTCTCTCTCTTTCTCTCTCTTTCTCTCTCTCCCTCTCTCTCTCTCTCCCTCTCTCTCTCTCTCTTAATCTGCATGTATCATCCCCATTCTCTATATCTTCTTCAATATTTCTCTTTAACTATGGTGCCGCCTCTCTTTCCTCCTAATATTTAGTGTATTGGTGTATGCAAGATCGGGAAAATAGGGGCGTAATTAACATTGCGAGTAAATGTGTTTTGAATGTTTCGAAAAGCTTTCGAGGGATAGACTTAAGCAATACGAAAATTAATTAATACTGCAGCTCAAAAATTATTGAAATCTATATAAGATGGAAAAATAATTTCTAGAAAGAAAGTAATTTTGTGTACGCACGTACGCATGCGTGGAGTTTTAAAATGATTATTCGAAAAACTTGTTATTATCTACATAACTTCTTATACTATAATGAATAAATGTTTGATATGTTTATATATTTGTATTTTATGGTGTATGAGCACGTGTGCATTCCTGAATTATAAACGAAAATTTATAATCGTTATTATTTAATCAATTTTTTATAAAAAGGTGCCACGGGTCAGTCATACGTTCGTTGCATATCAAGTATTTTACTATAATACTTGAATAAATTATTAATCAAGTGTATAACATTGCTACTCCCATTATACTTTTAAGCGGGACGTATCGATGTTACATGTTTACATTACTTTCATTCATTTATATTTTTAATACGAAATATTTTATGAAAGTCAACGAAATATCAATTAAGTAAATAGATATTGAAATTAAAACGTCTGATTGATTTTATACTTCAATTTACAATTTTATTTATTTATTAAAAACTTTCCCAGTATAAAGTGTCATTTTAATTTTATTATTCGTCGTTTTCAATTAAAACTTTTTTTCAAATTTTTATGCAAAATAAAACGCGAATTTTTGCTGTATAGAAATACATATTGTTAACAATAATTTTGTAAAATTATTACTTCATTGAATCCTAAAGAATAAAAGATTTTTTTATTTACGGTAACCATTTACTGAACTTATAACAATGAAACGATCATATTAATTTACTTTTAATTACGCTTCTCCCCTCTCTTTATCTCTCTTTTAGATATGCTCGTTTTTCGGGAGTTGCTCTAAATCGTTTTCTGTATTCTTCCAACACAAATTGAGCAGATAGTATTTAAACTTTATTTTAGAACTCAACATCTCTGTTTACTTTGACTTTCATTTGCAAATAATTCATCATCACCACTCGGTTCTTTATTTCAACAAAAAACATTGATATAAATGTCGCTGTCATAAACTACACGAAAAGGACCAACCGCATCATATCGCACAATGAACGGTGCGAAGCTACGAAAAAAAAAAACCGTTTCAGACTCTCCTCGTAACTATTTACCAGCTATTTCAAAACAAAGTCAGTCTCAGCTACCACAGCACGCGTAACTACGGTCAGTATCGCAAAATACTTTGTTTCGAATAATCAGTCCCCTTTATCCAAAATACTTATCCCCTTATAAAAAAATGATGACCTGAGTAAGTAAAATTAATTTTATTGGTTGCTCAATTTACGCGCGAAATACGAATGAGTTTAAATATTGCAAATTAAATAATTAAAGAATATGAATGATACTTTAACATTAGTTTTTATGTCCAGATAAAGTATAAATATTATATTAAGTATGTATATCAACTTATCTATTGGTACCTATTGATAAATAATGATAAATAGTGCATAATAATCATTTTTAAATTTCCAAGCTCAAAATTTAGTAGTTTTCATGGATAGAAACTTAGTCTAAAATAATATAATATAGGTATACATCAATTATCTAAGCATGTTTAAAATTTTTGGATATACTTAATAGTAAGATGTACATATAGCTAGTATTTTTAAATGTCAAGTCGCGTCCTTATAACCCAAACTTTTCCCCCAAAGCCCGCGCTTTTTGAAACAAAGCCTTACCAGTATGCGCAAAAGAAAATATAGAGATGTTGTACAAAGAAAATCGCGAGCTGCACACCTACGCGATTCACGTCGACATGCGCGAAGGTTGTTGGCACACGCGACTCATTAAAGATGAGTGTGGCTATATATATACATAAGGTGAACGTCTCTCCGAGTTTTAGAGAATGAGTCAATTTCCGATCAATTTTTACAATGGATCAAGCCTATTTCATCTTTGCTAAGTTTGGAGTAGTGAGATTTGTAGTTTAGGCGCAATGGGAGAGTTTTTTTTTTTTTCGAAAATCCGCTTGTGCGTACATGAGAATGAATGAGTATAGTAATAAGTAAATTTTTATTATACATAAGTATAAAATGTGGAAAGAAATATACTCGTATAATGTTGAATTTTTTTTATAATAAAAATTGCAGAAAGCATGGTTAGAGTAGCAATCATTACCGATGCACAAAGTGCAATTTTAACTATTATATATATATATCGATGGTTTTATCAACGCGAAACATCTTATATTCTTTCTAAAAATGGAAATTATATTTTCCTTGTTCGCATACTTGTAAAACCACCACTGTGGAAAAGTACACTCGAATGATCCTGTACCAATGATTTTCTACACTCAATTAAAGACGTTTTCAATTAACTGTATACAGTGAAATGGATATCATAAATCATAAACACGATGCGGAAGAAGTTTTTGTAGTATATAACCTTTGAAGACCCGATCCAGACTAGAATAGTCCGGATCGCCCCTGGCAGGCAGAACCTATTCTAGATATTTATCCAAGATTCATAGAATCTTGACCCCGAAGTCGACCCTAACCCGCCAATGTATATGTGATTTTTTGCTTGAGTGTCGAAGGAATTGCAAGCTGAGCACGATTAAGATTACTTATTATTATTTTTTATTAAGAATTAAGATTAATTTTTAAGTGAGCAATCTATAATGATTAATTTACCAAGTGATACGATTTTTTATTATACACATATAATATTGATGTTTTTAAAACGTACAAACTCAGGGAAATGTTTCAGCATTCTCGTTAATTCCAGAAAAATCGTTAATAACTCTTTAGGGCTTATATTTATTACAACAGTCAAGTTAGTTAACGATAAAATAGTATCTTCCTATGATTTATACAATTTATGTACCCTTAAAAGTTACGTTTAATAAATATAATGCATGGAAATGTTATTCGGGTACTAAGACGTTTACAGTATCAAGTGTCCGGATATAGGTACGTTTCCCTTATCTAAATCTTTGTGTCGAATAATATGGTGGTTTAGAATTCGATTGTCATATAAACACAAAAAGTTCTTATAAGTAGGTGTTACTTATAAATGGGTGTATACTTTATAGAGTATTCGAATGTATATAGGCACATTTTTCTACGCCCCGTATATACAATTGGCGTCAGTGTCACCTTCGAATTCAAACCGAAACATTTAATATTCATGCATTCGTGTCTCGTTAATGATTCAAACTTTAAATTGGAAGTTGCAATTATTTATAACTAATTTTGAACATTTTCCAAAATTTTAAAATTTTAATATTAAATAAAATCTTTTTCAATGAAACAATGATCGTTAAAAATAGACACTTGAAGATAAAAAAAAATTTAATACAAGTCTTCTAGTTGAAAAGCTTATAAGCTGTTTAGCTTTTGATTCTAATAACTTAAAATAAATTCTTTTATCTTATTTTGCACTCTTGGAGTTGCATAGTGGCTGTGGATTATATTAGGATATGTTTCATGTTTACATTGAGTATCCAATATTTTTAAAAGAACCTGCAACAGTTATTATGCTAAAATACCGTATAGAAATCATTGTATCACACATTAACATAGTATTTACTTTATATATAACTTGAATATTTGTTTATTGATTATTCATTTATCTTGCAGATACAGAACAAATGTTATTCGTTTTATATACTAGCATATATGTATAGGAAATACGAAAGTTATATAGCGGTGACACATACGAGTTGATTCTGAGAACTATGTAAATACCCACTTTCGGTTTGATACATATATGTATTTAATATCAATATATGTGTTTGCATGATTTTATTATTATATAAAATAATAAAACGCTTTGCATGAATAATCGATACAAATATTATAAAATAACAATTAATCCATGGGCTTAGTATGAATTTTGATAGTAAGTTTTTAAACATGAAAATATTAGATTTATAGATATCGTGCCTAAATTAGTTTCTGGGCACAAAATGCGATTCTGCATACTTTTTAAATGTGTCTACTGCGCAAAAATATACCGCAGAGCAGAATAACTGTAAATTAATGCAACAGCATTATCAACAATAAAAGCTTCGCACGTACTCGATTAAAGATAAAGATTTCTAGGTATATGCTTGAAAACGAAAAAACACATCTCTCGCGATTATATTGTTTCATGCTCTATGAATCAACTCGCAAAACTAAAATATTGATCGATCTAAAAATGGAAAGCCGGAGTTTCACGATTTTATTTATTGGATGTGTTACTTGACGGCGACGAAATAAGAAACGAACTAAATTAATCGTGCAATGAAAACATGAATTGCTCCTTGTACCTAATTTATTTAACACCCGATGCACTTAAGATAGATTGAAGGAAAAAATTAAAGTAAGCATAATATAAGCGCTGAACGTTAAGTGTCCCAAAAACGTGTGTTAAATAAGTTCTTCGGAAACCCGAATAGGTGCAGTTATTCTTGAACAGTACAAGACCCCCAAACGGTCGAATTCTAATTTTCTATAGGGTCGAGTTTCAGTATTCGTATACGCTCATTCTCATTTCTCCAGTTTGCGAATGTGTGTCTTGACGTGAAAGAGAAAATTTTCTAATTTATACTGTTTCAAAATTCGATTTTCCATATTTTTGAATAAAATTCCGGGGGAGAGGATCTTTGCGTGCGGGTTTTTGAAGAGCTAATTTAAAATTTTAATAAGTAGTATATAATAAATGGATGCTTAATTGGTTAATACAGAAATTTTATAAAATATACTATGGTTTAGACAACAAAGTTTTTCTTAATTTAACGAGAGTTACTGATTGCATAATTGGTAGTACCTAATACTTCAAATTGAAATTGCAGACATTGTGCGACGCATAAACGGAGCGATCATAACTTAAAGCATTCGATGATGAAAGTTTGTATCGATGACTAAGTAGCTTGAATCTGACGAGCGAAAAGTTTGCATTACAAACATCACGACGATCGCTTACATCTGCCATCGATCACATTAGGCTTGCACTGACTGCACAGAGCCAACTAGATGAATTTGATTTAGAAATTACTTGCGATGCACTACGCAGTTTTCCGATAAGAAACTAAATTTTATCAAAACCTTGTGGATGTCTTTCTTGTGTTTCATGTTATATCCAATGTTTTAAAATGTTCTTGGAACATGTATTTCAAAAGGTTTCTCCCTCTTTACCTTCATTCACATTTGAAAATTACTTCTTTACAACAGTCCGATTCATTTTTGATGGATGCATATTAAAATTTTTTGCAGTCTTCGCAAATTTCTTTGACGAAATTTTATAATTCTACGCATTTTCGTTCCAATTCTCCAAACAATAATTACGTTATTTTGTCGAATATTTATATCCGTGAATGAAGATAATCCAATGTTCAGGTACACATAACACGAATTTAGAAACTTACTCATCAAACAACCATATTTAGTTAAAAAATCTCTACCTTGTAACGGTGAATCAACGAGAAGAGGCCACTATGTCGGCTCGAACTAGAGCTGCAACCGCTAGACACCTATAAAATCGATCAATCAACACCATCGGACGACACCGCCTCACTCACAAATTCTCAACCACAAGAATAACCCATGGAGCTCCTCAACGATCACGCATCACCGTACGAACCATTATTTAGTGCGGTATTCGGAGAGCACCGGCAAGTTTTCCGAACTTCGCTCTGCACGTCGACTCGTCCGCGAACTCCCGGCACCTTACTCGCGACCCCGCGATAAGAAAAGGAGAGAAATAAAAATTTTCACCGAGTGGCGCGTAGTCGCGCAAGTCTTACTGCAGGCGCGCACGTATATATAAAACACGTCACTCTCGAGAAATTTGCGGACACCGGCAGAAAATGAAAAGCGTCGTCGCCACACCTCTGGGGGCTTATACTTTCTGCACGAAGCATAGCATCGAGCCACGAGGTGCCGTCACGCTCTCACACAAACACGCAGACACAGAGACAGGCTCTCGAGACGAAGAGAGAACGAAAAACAAGAAGGCTGGTGGGTAGTAGGGTATAGGAGAGCGGCGGCCAAGAATGTTGGAAAGGAAAATCCCACGAGAGAGAGAGAGAGAGAGAGAGAGAGGACCGAACGGTCAGTCGAAAATCCGCATGACCAGCAGGTGTCCCGCAGCATCAGGGACTGTGCGAACCTTCCATATATATACACACACACACAAACACCTACGATACGTTCGACTTAACCTCTGCACAGGCTACCTTTTCTCTTTTTTCGTAAACGCAGGCCTATACACTCCTGTACTTTGACGCGAAAGAATATATGGTATCACCCAGATTGGACATATATTCGCATCGTTTAAAAAACATTTCGGTCATACGCTCGATGAGCTGGCAATGTATTTCTTCTTCGTGAGCCACGCGAGATATATAGAACTATCATGCATGCAGAAAGAGGAAAAAGGTCGGCGGAGCAGCAGCAGCCTGCCGCAGTGCTAGCAGCACACGGACGCAGCTTGTGTCGCATGCACACGCGTGTTAGGTATATTTTTACGGCGTGCCAGGACAGAAGAGTAGCAGTGGCGATAGTCCGAGAGGCTACCGATGCTCGTGTTATATACTCTTAAAAGATAGAAAGAGAGAAAGAGAAAAAACAGCCTGCGAAACAGAGACGGAGAAAGAGATGAACTCTCGCAGCTCGAGATGAAAAGCCCAGAGCAAGACACGCGCTCGCAACGACGTGGTCGTCTACATTTTTAGCTCGGAATCTTCGTATATAAATAAAACGTGTGGCAGTGGCGGCGGCGGCAGTGCTCTCTCTCTCCTTCTCTCTTTCTCGTTCACGTAATCGAGCCAGTCGCGCGCGCGCGCTAAGTGAGCTTCTTATATTATAATAGAGACCACAGCAGAGGATACTATACAAAAATATATAAGTCTCGCGCGTGTTGCGAGAGAGAGAGAGAGAGAGAGAGAGAGAGAGAGAAAGAGAGACAACGACATATCGGCGATCGTTGCCAGAAAGAGTCGATATCCGTGGCTTTAATGCCCACTTACGCTTATAGACGTGGGATGAATGGTGTTATATATCCGGGGCTCCCCGAAGAAGGTCGCGTTCGAAGTGTACGCTGCTGCTGCTGCTCTGTCGTCGTTCCCTTCCTCTCCCAGACTCCCCGCCTCGCTGCTCCCGTTCCGCAGCACTCCACACTGCACATACACTGCACTGGCTGAGCTTGTCGTACTGCACGCACTCTACGATTTATTCGTTTCTCGCGTTATTTTAGGTATAATATACCTATCCAACAACAACTGCACCCGCGAATTTGTTGGCGATTCGCGCAACTATATATACGCGCGTGTACGGCGATTATGCGGAACGAATGGAACGACACTACTCACGCGGTAGAACATACACCTTACCGTCACGTGTGCACTATGGTAGCGGCGGTATATGAGCTCACTTTGCCGAGCACGTTTTTCTCTTCTATACAGCTACAGAGTAAGAGTGAGAGAGAGAGAGGGAGATTCGTTCGTGTCGTATGGTAGCGCGCGCACAGCTCACGGCGACTCGAGCACTCACACTGTCTCTTTCCCGGCGTGTGCTGAATAAGTACACTTCTTTTCCACGACGGTGGCGCGCTGAATGTATATACAACGAATATAGACGCATATATATATTCGTTGGTATATATATATATGATGTAGCGGGCCACGGCTACATTTACGTTGTATAGGTGAATTTGGGCTGTTGGGTTAGTGCGATTACCGTGGCTCTGTGCATATATAGGGGCTTTTGTCTGCTGTTATTTTGTCGACCAGCTGCGTGCGTCTGCACACGCGGTGATTTCGCATTCCCAGCTCTGTCTTTTAATCTCTATATTACGGATGAGAAATAGCGCACGCGCAAAAGCGATATTAGCCGAGCGCGGTACGGTTTCACCTTGGATTTTACGCACGCACCGCGATGACCGCGTGTTGAGCAGCGTTCATGGTCATTGTTTGCTGCTGGATGATTGACACTGAATCTAATGGTTTCGATATTGATTAGAATTGAGATTCGAAACAACGCGCGTTCCATATATTGACTGTGGGGTATTTTAACTGTGCGAGAGTTGTGTCGTTCGGAGTGGAAGTGACAGATACCTACATTGCCGATGATTCGATTTAAATTTTTTTTGTGAAAAGAACTTTTATCGCAAACAGTGTATACTTTCTTATAATTGTCGGTTCAGTATAACTGTTCTACTCAAATTTCAGTTTGGAGAAGCTTCTATGTACATTTTTAGTTTGGAAAAGACTTTATTATTACACAATTTAGTTTGGAAAATCTCGTGAACACCTGTTTTTCTTTTGTAAACATTAATTCTCCCTCTTTTTTCCATCTAAGTGATAGTTCAGAATGAGCACAGGCTTTTAACATAAAATTTCACGTTTTTGCAAATTCTACTAATTTATAAAATTGTAAGAACATGACATACATGATAGATAGACCCTTTTTTAAGTTGATATACAACCTTTTTCAACCAAAAATCATAAAGCGTTTTTTCTCTGAGCCGAAGATATTTTCATCAAAATCAGTATCAAAATAAAAATATACGTAGGTATATGCAAAGGGGAACACGTGACGGTATAATTTTTTCACAGTAGCCACATGTGGCCTTAGCGTTTTTGCTGCGGCATTGCGTTGTGTATCGCCTGGTGCACATAAAATGCGAAATAGATTTTCTTGTCGCATTTAAAGCACAAGTAAAGAAGCTCATGCTATATTCACTTTTGCATTCTTCAAAGCTATGACGAATATGTAATATAACTATGACTTTTAGAAGTATTTTTAAACCGTTCGGCATTCAAATACAGTTCTTATAAATGTACAAATAATTTGATATGATGTATAATCATTTTTTAAAGGTACATCAAATAAAATTAATTTCAAGTATTGATATATAATATTTTTTGATAAACCTATATGTAATAATTGAACTATAGTAATAATTGAATAATTATAAAATTTTCAAATGTTCAGTTATCTAAAAATTTTAATTCCAATGAATTAAAATATTTGTTTGCAAACTAGCGGCGTAAGGTATAGGTACACGAAAACAAAGTCTTCATTACAACAGAATTGAGACAAGTCATAATTTATTTTTACTATTAATTAACATAAATAAATGATTTGTTAAACCTTTTGAAAACTGATCTATAATATCTTATTAGATGATACTATAATACTCAGATGTTTTGATTTATAGATGAAATTACTGACAAAATAGGAACTAGCGTATTATAAAGAAAGTACAGTCTGTAACTTTAAATTTATTAAAGTTATTAAATGATATAATGTTAAGGAGACTCTAACAGTTTCCAATTTAAAAGTTTTTTTGTAATTAAATTTTGCACATTGGTAGAATAATGTACGTCAAAAATAGTCTTTTTAAGCATTTTCATGAGCTAGTTTATGAAATATCGACAAACATATTTTTTATAGCTTTTAACATATAGGGGTTTATGGACGACAAATGTTGACGCCGATTCCGGCACTTCCGCAATGAATGCATAATCGCAATTTGACGAATTTTCACGAAGTACAAATAATATAACATTGCCTAATAGTGCAGTGGTAATGAGTGAGTGTCGTCTTGTGCTTCATTCATTATGTACCAATAAAATCTTCTTAAATGGAAATGCGGTTATCAATTATTCCAATTCTTAAACAATATAAACCATCAATTAAATAAAATTCTATCCATTTATTTTCATAACAATATATACAAAATTTTCTTAACTGATATAACGTAAAATATAAGTTTGCACAAATACATCATTCATACACTTCGCACCATTCCTCTAAAAAGACATCATTAACACATTAAAGTAATATTAATTAATTGAATATTTTCAATAATAATAATGGAAATCATAAATTAAAAAATTAAACTGAATATAATATGATAAATAAATATTATCACATAGGAACGGAATTTTTAAGTCTTATAAAACCATCGCCAAAAGTATTTTATAGTACTATGTAAATTAAAATATTACAAGTATTAAATTATAAATTCGTTTTTTTGTCCTTTTCTTTAATTAAGTTCATTAATGAATTGTCAAAAGCGAAATTATTTATCCAGATGAAGTAATATTTCTCATTTGCCTCACAGCTGCAACAACGCGTGCGTTGCAACCCGCACTTCCACTCTGGTAATTTTCTGGAGATAATCGAAGTAGCTGAGACATTTGTTGGAGATTTTCCGATAGCGATAATCCAAGTTCCTCTAATATGTTTCCAAGATAATCTAAAAAATGAAAGTATTGTAATAATTATAAAATATACTTTATATAACGCAAGTATACACACTCTAAGCAGTTTAGGTTTAAAATTGGAGCAAAACGTAAAATTATGCTTGGTTATATTAAGAAGCCACATTTACTGTTTTAAAATCTTAAAAGAGAAAAAAGCTACTTCTTATTTTAATTCAATAGAAAATTAATAATATGTTCTTATTCAAAAGTGTAAATAATTGCATAATTTCTGACAGTCAAGTACATAAATTGCTAAAATTGTATAAATCTCGAATTTTCATGTAGTTATACCAATGTCTGTTGCAAGCTGCTTGCATGCTGCAGGATTCAATTCATAAATGCCCCACGTTTGATCTTGAA
>UELU01136854.1:0-41223 GCA_900490025.1 Megastigmus dorsalis
AAAGCAAACTGCTGAATAAAAACAATTACCAGCAGTTTTTTCAACTGCAACAGGATAAATGAAAGATTTTATTAAAAAATAAATTTTTTACTACGACACAAATAAAAATTTGAGCTAACAAATTTATACGATATTTTTTAATAAGGATTCGTCTATCCTATAGCATAGTTCGATTTGCCGAACCATTAAAGTATTACTATAGCCTTGAATCTTCTCCTTGCTACGTACTTAAAAGGGACTATTATTCCCTATGATATTAATAAAATAAGATAATAATCTTCGTCACAAGGGCGAAAAATGAAATTTTGGGGCCGTGTGATAATCATTTTTTATATCGTAATCGTAAAATCTGTTTTTCGTACGGTTTTTAATTGGTAAAATTTTATTTTACATATTGTCCGTAATCAACATGTTCAATTTATTAACGCAAAATGACACGTTTCAGAAATTATTTTTTTACGGACAATTGACCGTAGGATCGAATTTCACGACTATGATATTAAAAAATAAATTTCTAAATTGAAACCAGATAAGCCTATACGTTGACTTTAAATTTTTTCCATTATCATGTACATTTGTATTAGAATGAACATAGGGTTTTAGAGGGTCAAGAGAATAAACGAACAAGTGCGATTAAGGTATGAGTAAAAATAATAATTTATTGCAGGTACTGATCACAGACGATGAGAAGAAAAACAAGCTGATTAATGAATAATGACTATGAGGTGGTGCAGAGTGAAGCCATCGTCCGCCATCGTCTCGCTGGCCTCTCATTTAGTTTAGAGGCGGAGTACAGTCCTAGATGGCGGATTGTTCAACAGAGTTCAGTCGGGTCCAACGGAGTCCAGGTGCAGATGCAGGTAGTAAGAGTAGGTTTACCAGCTGGGGGCGGCATAGGCGAGGTGAGCGGACTTGACGACTGGTCCCGGTGCGTAGGCCAGAGGTGCTGGGTGAGCAGAGTAAGCCAAGGGGCTGGCGTGTGCGGCGTAGGCCAGGGGAGCGGCGGTCTTGACGACGGCGGGTGCGGAGTAGGCCGAGTAGGCGACCGGGGCCGCGGCGTAGGGCAGAGGCAGGGCTGCGCTCTTGTAGACGGCGGGCGCCGAGTAGGCAGAGTAGGCCAGAGGTGCGCTGTAGGCACCGTAGCTCAGAGCTGCTGGAGCGTGGCCGAGACCGGCGTTGGCGGCGGCGAGGCACGCGGCGAGGATCACGAACTTGAACATGGTGATTCGGTGGTTTGTTGCTGTGCTTGGTTCTCTTCGACTGTAGAAGATCGACTGCGATGCTGCTGTCTGGCGGGACGGGGTTTTTATACTAGTTTGGCAAATGGATTTTTCGATACAAGGCGAGTAGATTGTTAGAAAACTATCCCCCCATGGCGCGAAATATCTTGAATCGGTTATGACAGGTAAAGGTCACTTTTTCGTAGCCGCAAAGATGCTAGTTAGCATAAGCGTGGCTGTGAATTACGTGAAGATTTTTATCGAGCACGAAGTAAAGGTTCGTTATGAGCAGTTGTTGCCCAAGGCTAAATTTAATTCGGCCCACTCGTGTTTGTGTAGCCCGAGCGGGCGGGAGATGAAAAGAGAGCGGTCAGAGAATCTTTGTCGAAGCTGGAGATTCCTTTTGTATCTATAATGAAGTTTATGAGCATCCAAGAATTGTTTTTAAGCACTGCGGGTTGGGTTAATGTATGTGCAGTTAATTGTTTTCGGTAAAAATAAATAATTCTGCTTTATTACACCGTAAACCATATTTACTAATGAAATTAAAATCAATAGCCTGGGCTCGACGTTAAAAAAGTGAAAGTTCACGTAAGGTTGCTTGAAGAAGCAGTTGATCTGGTTTTAGTGTACTATACGTGCACGGTTACAAATACAGACTCGAGTCTACGTAAATTCGGAGTGCAGATTATCAAACAAAAGTTATGTCATGACGAAATGCAAGCAATGCTGCATTTTTATTACGTGTATTTTGATAAAGATCGTGTTTTTAGATTACACACAAGTGTCGAACAGATAATTTTATAAAAAAGAAACTTACATTCCTCTTAAACGTATATTTATTTAAGATCTTTATTTGAAATCATCTTTCAATATTGAATTGCATTATTGCTTGCTTTAATTTTGGGTTTTTGTAATAATGAGATCTAGTAAGTTTTTGATATTCATATTTTTATACGAATTTCTTCATAATGCTTATGTAAGTTACAATTATTATTTTTATGAATTCATGTTAGCAAATAAATGTAAATTCAGTAAAAAGCGCTATTGCAGAAATATACGTATATATATATTTGCATAATATCAGGACCTCCTAGAATAATTATTAACATAATGAGATTCTTTAAAAGTTTTAATTGAATTTAATATTTAATAATAAGTTTTGAAAATTTTCAGTCCCAAGGTATTTTATATGATTCTTCAAACGAAATTTCCAACTATAAGATGATCTACTATTCGACCTTATCTAATACGTATTTACAAAAAATAAAAAAATACCGAACAAATGAAAAATTATATTACCGTAAAATGTGAACTATCATTCATTTGCTGGACCATTGTAGGTTATTTTCTCCAGTCAAATTTACCTTTTTTCGAGTAATTGATATAATCGTCATATTAGAAATATTTTACACAATAAATAAACCTTTTTAAAAAAATGGCTAATTTAAATTGTCGCATTTTTTAAAAATAAATTCAATGAAGCTTATGTGTTAGGTACAAGGAATAATTAATAACTTTATATTGTTTAACGTCACTTTACGTGTTCTGTATCGGCAGTGAGATGCAACGGTATAAAAAATATGCATGTAATTTTTACGGTACTGCTCGTATCAATTACCTATTGCGCAATGATCTAACAAAGTCATCATAAACTCCTCAATTAAAATTCATAGAAAATGAAATCAATTATCAACAGTAAAAGTCCAGATATGTGAACTAACTAAAGAGATTATTGGAGAAATTTTTTAATTATATTGAAAGAGTCCTTTATACAGAACCATACAGAACTTACCTGCATAAAAAAACGTAGTTGATCTGACTGTAAAACATGAATCCTAATATATATTTCAAAATCAGTAGTAAAATCATTGCAATAAAAGAAGTAGTAAAAATAATACAGAGTACATAAATTATGTATACTACAATCAGAAAAGATTTATTTAGTCCAAGACCAGGATTGCTTCTATGAAAAGTATAAAACAGGTATTATTATCTGGGCCATGCCTGGGTCACTCAAACACTCAGTCACTGTATACAAGAAAAATATTAAAAATAACTGACATAAAGCCTTGTGCCCAACATCTTTCTTTCTTCATTGATTGCATTCAAAATTTATGCAAACTATAAACATCAACTTAGCAAAAATTTAGATTCTCAAATATATTTTCTCAAAAAGGAATGATTAACTTGTACTACTTACCGTTATGTAATGAAAATGAAAATTGTGGGTAAAGAAAAAGAAATCACCGTGAGGATTCAATAAAAACGGCATTGTTCGCGACAAAGGTTCGTGGTGAACACTCGATAAAATCTGCATATAATTTGTTAACGTTAGTCATACCTAATCAATTTTAACGCATTGTTACGATGTTTATATATTGTCATAGTTCAGCCAATACCAAGATTGTCGAAGGTAACCTTCTGACTTTTATAACTTTTTGTATAAATAACAACAAAATCGTAACAATTAATAATTAATGTATATAACTTTTAAACCATTATATAGTTAGAATATTTAACCATTCAAAAAACTTATTTATGTCTTCTAAATTGAGAAGACATAGTAAGCTTGTAGGATATACTAGTTGTTAAATGCTTGTAATTTATTCCTGCAATCACCCGAATGACGAAAATTTGCATCTGTATATCTTAATCGATCACATCAGTCTACTATACAAGAAGTTCTTGAATAATGGATCGAAGGTTTCGATAAGTACTTGGTAAAGTATTATGCAATAGTAAATTACGCAAAGAACGTAGCACAAAAATAAATAATAAGTTATCTTGAACCATATATTATAAACAATAATTAACTTATGAATCGATGATATTAATTGCTTCCCGATGTAAGCTATTCGCTTGTATAATAAACTGACAGAACTGAGTATTTTTAAATTTAAGCTTTGACAAAAAATAGATTTACGATATTCCTATGACGTATTAAGTCTTTATAAAGCATTTTATTTACAGTACGAATTTTAACACGAGCATCACAAAAGCGTATAACGAAACCTAAGAACAGAAAGCGTAGATGCAATCCTAACGAATCGCGATTACAAACTGACAGAAAATTCAAAACGGTCATCTTTTATATTTATACCCTTGGCAAACTCAAAAAAAGCTGTTACACTTGTGAGTAATTCGGTTTTCATCCAGAATCACCAATGGCGGCACACAATAACGCACCGGCCTTTACGCATGACCGATTGCCAACGCGCCTGAGCAACAACTCCTAACGAGAAAACAAAAAATCCTCACAAGAATGAAAATCCGAATTCTGGAGTGTGCGTGCCTCGTGACAAAGGACATTTCGTCGTATAGTTCGCCGGGCTCGATCACTTTTTTATCCGGAGACGTAAAAACAGCTTGACGGTGACCTACGACGCCATCGATTCCATTATAATACATATGCGATATTCATCTGTGGTGACTCTTGCTGATCCAATTGACGTTCCGAGAGGCTATAGAAATAAAACAAAAAAAGCACGCGTGAGATGAACAGATCCGAACACAACGAAAACATAGACAACAGGATCTAGAATCTCCCTATAAAATAGGCGGCAATCTGGCTGTTAGGCATCAGTTTGCTCCTACGAGTCGAAGCATCAAAGTCTCGGAGAAACCAAACGAAGCTTTCCCAAATTCAGCATGTTCAAGTACGTGATCCTCGCTCTGGCAGCTCTGGTGGCCGTCGCTGCTGCCCAGCCCGGCTACGTCAGCACTTACAACGCACCCTTGGCTTACACCGCTGGACTACGGCCGCTGAGCTATGCAGGAGTCGCTCCTGTTGTTGGATCGCCTTACGCCTACTCTCACGTCCAGCCTGCCTACTACAATGCAGCTCCTCTCTCGTACTACAATAAGTATTAAATAATAAAAGTCGCGGTACAGCTGTTGGTTAATCTACTGCGCGCTACGAACATCGTAAAACCACTGTGAAGAACTATAGTATTATCTATTTGGAGAGAGACCATCTTCGACCGACGATGTTGCAATATTTCAACTTCTTGTTGCAACGAACTGCAGGGGAAATAGAATTAGCTACTGAAACTATACTGAATTTAATTATATTTCAAAAGGATATCGCACACCGGTAATTCTAAGAAGTTTTTCTTTTATGTACATTGCTTTGCATTAGCATCTGAATAAAATGTTTAACTTTTTTATGTATCTGATTGTTTATTGTTTCTAAACCTCTGATCTCCGTATAAATGTCAAACTCAAGTTTTGATAATAAGAAATATATGCTGGTTGATTTCATTTTGCGTGTAAAGTGAAGAGTGTTTAATCCTAATCGTTAAAATTTTATAGGCAATTAAATCACTCATAAAAATTATGATTTTGATCTATGTACACTACTTACACTCGTTTCCACCATATACTATCGTTCGAATTCTATAAGAGTCAGTATAATAATTGCATTACTATTAAATTTTATAGGGTCATTAAAGTTTCAATATTCATTCGATCTCTCGAAGCCTTCTATTGATTTTCAATGACACGTGTACATCAATGGAACTTCATTCAAGCTAAATTTGACTGATTGCATAATGACCACAAACGTTATAGGAATTTTTAAAATCAAAATTGATTACACCACATACAATTACTATCCTTTATTTTTTCTAATATGTTACCATTCGATGATTAGGGTAAAAATGTTGTATTTTGATAAGTAGTTTAATAGCTGATTGATTAATCAGCCGATTTGCGAAAATAAATAGATAAATATAAGTTCCAAGTTATAAGCATCGTATTTATGAATCAATGTCAACCTTTAATTTTTGCGCTTTTGTTCTATGCTATATTGAGTCTATATGTATTTCTAATTTTTTAATGTTTCACTTGAAATTTGCAATCAGTGGGCAAAAAAGACCTCCTATTTCAAGTAACATATACGTATAGAAACTTTGGTCATAAAACTAATTTAATATTTTTTTCATCTGGATTTGTTAATCCTCCCATAAAATAATATAAATTTACATAAACTTAAAGTAGTTTAGGTATTCTTCAATTACGTAAATTTTGCAACAAAAACACATTTTACTCGCTCACAATAACTTTAATTAAAATTTGTTCGCATCAAAGGGTATAATAAGGAAGAGTAACAAAGATAATGATGTGTAAAAATGCGATTTATTGATTCTTAATGCATATCCTTAAAAATAAATGTAATGGGGGTGGGAGGGGGAGTCTATTGTCAATAAATAAATAGATGGTAATAGGGTAATAGAAGAGTACTCAGTGGACGAGGATGGGGGCAGTCTTGATGATGGGCGCGGCAGCGACGTGGGTCTTGTAGCCGTAGGTGTGGGCGTAGCTGGTGGCGACGGGTACGGCCGTATGGACGACCGGGACAGCGTGATGGGCGACCACGGGGGCGTGGGCG
Organism: Megastigmus dorsalis; assembly: GCA_900490025.1. Taxonomy (NCBI): domain Eukaryota; kingdom Metazoa; phylum Arthropoda; class Insecta; order Hymenoptera; family Megastigmidae; genus Megastigmus; species Megastigmus dorsalis. Next base: position 6,613 of record UELU01136854.1, read on the forward strand.
ATGACGGGCGCGGCCTTGACGAGGGTCGTGTGGCTCGCGACTATCGGTGCCGCGTGGACGGTGTGCACGGCGATCGGGGCTGCCTTGACGACCGGTGCCCGGTAGGTGTTCTGGTAGCTCGTGGCGACCGGCACGGCCGCGTGGGCCACCGCTATCGGTGCGGCGTGGGCGACCGCCACCGCTGGGGCAGCTACTACCGGGGCGATGATGCCGGGTGCACCGTAGGCGCTGGCGATCGCGCAGGCGAGCACGACGAACTTGTACATGGCGATTGATTCGGCTTTCTCGGGCGTCTGTAAGGAGAAAAATCACTTATGTGGTTACGATGTACGCATTCGAGTTTGCGCGGAGCTTTGCGCCGATGGATTTAAGAAACTTTTGTAATTTTATCATTTTTATAATCCATTGTAAAAATCCATTGTAAAAAGTCGGTGAAGAATCATGATCCGAAATGAGTGTAAGGTTTTTACTCGACTGAATTATCGTAGAATTTAACTAAACATTTTATTAGTGCTCGAAAGCTTTAAAACTATTTTATGAAAATTATACTCGACGAATAAGAACTAGAAAACATGCAGCTTTGAATTTTGTAGTATTACAAAAGCTTCATACTGCAGAAAATGCGAACAATAAAAAAGAAAATTACAAATGTTCAAAACAAACCACTTTATGGACACAAGACTAATTTTAAAGCACTAAAAATACGCGTATACCAATAATAAACAGCTCTTGTATAAGTTTTTCAAATAAACAAGCTAGCAACAAGAAAATTTATAATCACTATTGTTATAATAATGTTTTAATAAAAGTAAACACAATTATGAAAAAGAAAAAAAGTCACTTATATAAAAGTTATTTAAGCTAACCTTTGGAACGAAGTTGAGACTTGTGGAGTCTTCGAAGCGCAAGTGATGGTTTGTCGAACGAGATGCGGTGTTTATATACGAGTCGGGCGCGAGCGACCCGAAATATTGGCCTCATACATCAAGACACTCGTGCACCGAGAAAGAACTCTCTTTCTCTCTTTCTTTCCTGCACACACTCAGACACAGATACGTAATACACCTGGGTGACCAACTTTGAAAGATTCGAAAAGGGGGGAAAAAAAAAGAAGTGATGCTCGCCGCGAAACATGTCGTGACCTAGGTATATGCCAATCTTGCCGTGCGACGGTGGACCGATCGAGTTAGCCTTGAATATTGCACGAGAGCTCACGTGCTCCCCCTCGGACGACTTGTTTCTTTTTTTTTTTTTTTTGCTTTATTGCGGAGAGACAAGGTAAAAAGGGCGGGAGGTACCGAATTCGCTGCTCTGCGTATGGTAATTAGCTGTGGAAAAGAGGCTGTGTAAAGTGTGCGTGCGTGCGATGTTATTTCAGAACTTTTGATTATAGATCTCGCGAAAATTACTCGATGTATCAACGACATATATTGCTATGTATCCTATATTTTCTTTGAAAGAACCTTTTGAGTTAGAACGACTGTTTAAGATGTTTATCAAATAAATACTAGCGTTTGGATATATTTTCTGAAATACTGTCACGTCGATGTATTTTTTTGTTTATTAGAGCTATGTAGAAACTTATATTGAACGGCTTATTTAGCTTCCATTAGTCATAATGTTAGATGGATAGAAATTGATGAACAGTATTTAATTGTGAGAATTACATGAATTTTGATAATATAATAGGTTTTACAGTATAGTTGAATAGATAATCTACAATTTTAGAAAATGTTATTCGTAGATGTATTTATACAGTAATGTAATAACAGCAATTTGATTGTAGAAAATAATAGATTATAATTATGATGGATTCCATTATTATTCGGGTCCTCTTTTAGCTTTTCTTGCTATTTACTTTTGTAAATTGGTTATTTTAAATTTAGTCGTTTTGAAATGCACTTTTTTATTGTATCAGTTGTGAGATAAATCGAGGATAAATGGGAATAACGAAAGTAATGCAGGTTTAAATGCGTCTTTTTTTTAAATGACGAACGGAGCAAGTCACGCGAAATATCCTATGTGATAAAAAATTGAGCCCGCGATGTTATATGTAGCTTGTAAGACTTGACATTGAAATGCCATGCGGCATTACAACTTTAAATGATATAAGAATTTCGCAAAGACAAACTTATACCTATGTGGTAACGATGTATCAGAAGTGTTTCATATGCGGTGTCTTAATTATCGATTAATCATTATTGCCGATGTATCAATTGTATTTCAGTACATCGATTTAATAAATATCTTTAATAAATGATTAATATATCAATTACATTTACTTATTTCACATAACGTGTTATAAACAATTTTTCAAAAGTAAGGTAACAGTTTAATTGTATATAATATGTCACTAAACGCATTATTTGGCATATTAGCGCTTGTACATGTATAATCAATCAATTTTCCAATTATTATATATTTTAACACGTAAATGGTAACGTATAATATAAGAAAATGCTTTTCTTCAATGCAAATTTAAATACAAAATTAATTTAAGTAAAATATATATCGATCACTATAGAAGATTTTAAATATTATTAAATTTTCCAATTTAAGATATTACACAAAAACTTCATCTATGCGTTAAACAATGGCTTGGCCTTTTCGCATTAAATTATTTTTTAATCAATATATAGATATTTAAATCTCACGTTGTGAAAAATAATTCCCAAAGGTGCATAAATTAAAATTTGACTGATGTAGTCAAACATTAGCTCCATTAGCTACTACGGAGCTAGACCTTGGCAGTCGTCTCACTTTCTCTCCAATTGTATTACACTTCGACATGAGCATATACATCATACGGCTAATCGGTGATTTGCATACACTCTAAACAAGAAGCCATGCCTATACCAATATATTTGAACTTGAAGCGTATATTAACGCGAGTCATTACGTCCAGACTATAAAAAATCTGACGATTATAAATACAAACGGGCGAAAAGTTATTAATTGTTTTTATTCATTTTTCTGTGCGTACAGCAGTTAAAAAAATGACCTACAAAAATCAAATTTCACTCCAACTTGGCTAATCAACCATCGTGCGCAGTGATGTAACCATAACATTCGTCGCGGATAGAATGAAACAACGTTCTCGTAGTTGTCTGTATTGTCCAACGACATAAGCTTATTTACATAACTGAATTTCGTTTAAGTTTCCAAGCTGCGAACAACGGTTTTCAAATATGCGAGTTTTGCACGATTGCGCAATGACGTAATACGCGATGTTACTAATGCCAAAGAACCCGATTAATCTTCCAATTCCGCAAGTTCCACTTTGTATATATCTACATAAATTTTTGCATTTCAAAAATTGTGTAACTTGATATAATCATTTATTTTCATTGGCACAAGAATTTCTCACTTTGCATTATTTTGAATGGCGAAAACAAACGCGAGACGAGATCAATATTTACGGAAATCAGATGTAGCGAGTCGAAGGGTAAGACCTGTTATATCCTGAAATGATAAATTAGTTGAATTATAGAGGCAGCATAACGACTATAGATGCTGTAATGCTAAAAGCTTATTTGTGTTTTAATTCTGTAACGTTTGTAATTGTGAAATGATTCTTTTTTTTTTCTTGAATTATTATAGAAACGTATTTTAAAAGTTTCTGCATATTGATTTGTATCGTGATACGGTTGCGCTTTAGTGTAGAAAATCTATTTTCGAACTTTATCGTGAATAATTCTGGACCAGCAGTTTCTTCAACAGTCGATTGAACATAATAGCCGTCTGCTGCAAACAAATCGGATTATTTGGTGCTCAACCTTGCGTTCATTCATACATATAGTTACTATCTATCTCGCTCTTCCCACTTGAATTAGCAATTAGGATTTATTATGATGGCTGATATGTTTTATTATTATTATAGACATCTATTTATCTAACTTGAGAATTTTATTAATGGTTTTATGATCGTTTGTGTTGCGTTTGTTTTATTACGTGCTAATTATTGTCAATTGCAGAAGAATTTCAATCCATATATATTTCCATAGACTTTACAATTATAGTTTCGTAATCCGGTTTTGAAGCTACAAATGTTGTTTCAAAGCACAATGTGCGCAATGTTTCCTTTAGTTCATAGATAATTTAGCAACGGTATGAGTGTCCCCTTTTGAGTCCCCAAAAACGTTTGTTTCATTTATTCTTAGAGAGTTTGCACACTTTCATATATAGGACATTTGAAAATTGAACCAATGCCTTAAAAATTTGTATAATTTTTAGAATCAAAGTTATATACTTGTAAAAGATTTCAGTACAAGCGAGAGATTTAAAAATTTGTGTAACAGCTGTTGATCAACTAGTTGATCAATCGACACGATATTTGTTATACGTATTTGGTAAGTATGCGAAATCAATCAAAGCCACGAGTCAATTGATTTTCTATACAAGTACAGAATTTGAGCCTTCCACCACCTTGAATCAAAAGAATAGAATTAATTTCAATTTCGATACGCACGAGCAATAGATAAATAAATCTCGATTAACTTTTCATCTTTCCACGCGTAAATGCATCAATTCTATATTTTGATTATGCCGCTCCATCTCCACCTACTATATATCCGCAATTTAGAAAAAAAAGGGGCTTGCACAACCAAGCGAATTTCGACAATGGCGAGGAAAAAAAAAGAAGCAAATATATAGGTCAGAGTGGCAGGTCCAGACTTTTGTCATTTGTCAGATATTAAAAAGAGAGCACAGAACCGGCTCACAATGCTCGCGTCTCTTCTTATGACTCTTAGTGCGCGGCACACGGCACAGCTCGCGAGAGGTCATTAAACGCACGCGGCTGCAGCACAGGTGATGATCGCTGCAGGCGTACAACTTGTATAGGTACGAGTTTGGGCCCTGGAAGTAAAGAAAGAATGAGAAGGATCAGATCGACGTCGTACACACGCTGCAGATTTCACAGGAGAGTCGATGTCGCATTACACAGACACGAGATCAACGAGGCGAGATGAAGACCATCTATAAGGCTGGCTGGTCGGTTGGTCTCGCCTCGCCTCAGCCTTGATCTACTCTCTTGGGTGTTGTTCGCGCGCAGCAGCCTCGGTCTCGCGTGTGCTGCGTAGTCTATATAAGTTGGAGCGCGCGCGAGTTCACGTCTCTCTTCGTCGCTCGCTCGTCCTTCTTTTTATTTTTCACCAGCGCTCGAGAGCCCTCGATCCTTTTTTTTTCTTTTTCGCTCTCCGCGGCTTTGCGTGTACGCGTACGCAGATGGGCCCATCATTGCGCCTCGATGACTTTGCGCGCCGCTCGATCGATAGGACGTCCCGCGTCGTTTGACGGACGGTGCAGACGATGACTCGGCCGAAAGGACTTGGGACCCTTGTATCGTTGTTGCACCTGCGACTCGTGGCCTGAGATTCGCTGACGTAAGCGCCCCGGTGCCGATGACAATGATGTATAAAGCTATACAGGCGGTACGATATGGCTTAGTTAATGGTGTAGTTGTACCTATTCGCGGAAACTGAAATCAATTTGAATACGGCACAAGGTGACAGAAAGGATTCTTTCAATAATCGATCAGATATTATTGTATCATAATGGACGAGCGAAGAGTCGAATATTCCTATATCTGTTTCGCGTGAACAATTCCGAACGGTCGCGGAAAAAGTTGTACAACGAATCCAAAAAAAAACTCGCGACAAGATAGAGATCTCGCGTGTTCGTTAAGAAGACAATGGTGCAGCAGGCGCTTAGGAAAAAGAAAAAAAAAAGGAGCGCAATGAAGTACGAGCGCGCGGAAAATGGAAGGAAGACAATGCAAGGATAAAAGCGTCGGTCTACTCTCGTTTCGTTAATCTATCTGGGAAAATCCGATTTCTTTTTCTCCTCGTATCACGCCTCGGTACTTTTCAAGTCCACCATCGGCACAAGTCGTTTATATCATTGACACTTCGCGTCACTCGCTAATTACTCGCGGAATCTCAAACGACTCCTTCCTTTACATAACTATAACAGGGGAAGGCGGGAGACGCAACAAAGGCACACAACAAAATGCTACATCTTAATAAAATACAATTTTATTCATTGTTTTATGTATAGTACATGCATCGGGGAGGGTAGATTGTTTTTTGTTTCTCTTTACAAAAGTTTCCTCGCGATATAAAAAAGGGAAATACTTTATGTGGTATCTCGTGCGCGGATCGCTCAATAAGAAATTAAATGTTGAAAAATTTGCATTTGAGCCATCGGGCGGGATCACAATACAGAGCCTATGTTCAGCCAACGTCGTACAACGAAATCGCATGAGTATATAATATAGACATTGTGTGTGTATGTGTGTATGTGTGTGTGTGTGTGTGTGTGGGGGTGGGTGTAAAGTCAGCGATTCTCGTATATATGATCGAAGGATCGACAAGTGGTTAATTGGATAATACGGTGAAAGGTATATAACCGCAGGTCGATCCCTAATACGGTGATTTATACATCTCAGGTACACGTTTCTGTTGGTTCGCTCGACAGTTCTTCCATCCAGGGGTTAATACAATGAGTAGAGGATGCTCGAGCGCTTAGTAGTGGTTGTAGATGTTGTGTCCGTAAGCGCTGACTCCGCCGAGGCCGCCGTAGTAGCTGCCCAAGCCGCTGCCGTAGCCGAGGCCGCCGTAGTAGCCACCGCCGTAGCCGTAGCCCCCGTAGCCGCTGCCGTAGTCGCCGTAGCTGTAGCTGCTGTAGGGCGAATAGGCGCCGGAGTAGCCGCCCAAGTAGGTTGGCCAATTGTAGCCGAGTTTGTTCAGGGGATTCGCGTACAGGATGCGCTTAGTGGCGCCCGGATAGTAGCCCGAGTAGCCCGAGTAGTACGATGGATAGATTGACTGTGGAGAAGGAAGACTTTTTTCAGCTCATGGTTTAATTAGCTTTTGTGTGTGTGGGTGGACGATTGCGTTGTGGTCCGTTTAATCTTGTGTGATAATTTCACATTATTCGAAATTCTTTGTTCTCGATAATATTAATAATGCAAATGTCGTTCTATTTACTTGTATGCGCGGTGCATCGGCATCGTATATAGATGCAATTTTTCAAGAGTTAAAAAGCACCGTTATGCCAGCCCGTATAATAAAACTTCGACTATGCGTGTGTGTAATTACATGCTATAACCTGCATTGCACAATTACGCTTTTATTACTTATAAATCACAAAAAAATGCTTTTATGTCTTTTTCACGACTTGGTTGTGGTTTTCATAGATAATGATTTTTAAGTTGTAGAGCACAATTGTATAATGGTGCAAAGTATAGGTTTTCCAATTGTTAAAGTGTTACAAAATGGGTAACGATGTTTATGATTCTGTTAAATAAGAAAATGAAATCGAAGCGGGACGTGCGATATGCTCTTTAAAGAGCGAATAGATAAATTTATGAAAATAACAGTTAACATTACGTAGTTTTTCTTTTTAATAAAACTAGCTCAGTGTAACATAATATGTGAAATGGAAATGTGAACAGTATTGCGAATATGTAAAACTGTAAAAATATATGAAGAAAAAAATTATCTTTGTGTAGAATACGAGAATTTAACAGAAGAGTTATTAAAAATAATTGAATATGTGTCAATTTATAAAAATTTTATTTTTAATAAATAATCATTGGATAAATTTTGCTTTTAAATAGTGAATAATTTTTCTATTTACAAATTATAAAAGAGGATGAGCACGAGACTGAAATAAAAAGTAGAGTCTAGGGTCAACGTGCGTAACCTACGACATAATTTGTACCATCAAAAGGTGTACAATTTAAAAAAAAAGAAAAGTTTGGCCCCCCTTACTAGAAGGGAAATTTGATGAAAACTTAGTTGAAAAGTCAGTGTCTTTCTATACTCGTCTGTTTCTACTTCCAGGTATTAAACACAGGGAATAATCAACTCGACCTTTCTTCGTATATATTTCCCTTCAAGGAAGGTAGTTAATTTTTTTTCTTTTAAATTAAATTTCTTTTCATACTCTAAATGATAGTGCAAGTTTCGTGCGTTGCCTTTAGAAATGTATTAAAGGCAGGTCTGAGCATACTCCTTTGACTATTCGTATTGCACGGCAAAACAAAATATGTCTACAACGAAAGTGATTTGTTTGCCTAAGTAACTGCGTCGAGTCGAAAAATTTGAATTACAAAGTATTAATTATCCAGATTTTTTGTGATGCATTATATTGTAATAATTTACACTTTTCATCGTTCTGAATAAAAATGAAAATCTACACTAGTCGCCGAGGCCTGTCTGACTGTACGCGTCTGCAACTACTTACGAACTATTGCATCACGCACTAACCAAAGGCTCCAATAATCAAAACTATCGCTTCCACAACGATCGGTTCATCCTATACACATACCTTGTAGGTGTTGGCGTAGCTGGTGGCATAGGGATAGCCGGCAGTGGGCGCGTAACTCACGACCGCTCCACCATGTCCAAGTCCGTAGCCTCCCAATCCGTATCCGTATCCGTAGCTGTTGCCGTAGCCGTAGCCGGTATTCAGACCCGAGTACAATCCACCGGCTGAGGCATAGGCCACGGTCGCGAGAAGGACAAGCTGTAAGTTTACACACACGTGGTATATATATATGTAGACCGCATACTGCTCTGATTATGGGTTATTGAATGCCCTGATGAATTTTAAATTGTTGGGTTAGTAGGCGAGTCGCGTATAGTCGCGAGTGTTGCGAAAGGATTAGCTTTAAAGGATCTTGGAGTCGAACGTGATTTTTCAATGGTTCGCGGGTAATTTATTTTAAGATGTGGATTACAGCGAGGGGAAATGACACAAGTTTGTTCGAAATTTACGCTGTTCGCGCACGGTGTAGTGAATCGAGATTTATTGGTTTTTAACCGAAATTAAATTGTTTAGCTTCAAATGTGCTGACAAGTTTTGCATAAACGTATTAATATTCACAAAATTGTACTTTGTAAGTCGTGCTTCTGTACTTTCTTTACCGCAATGAATATTCTAGCGCGAAACTATGTTTTGACCAAATTGCTTTGGACGAATAAAAATTTATTGGATAGCTATAAAAGTAAAATCGATCCTCTTTAAGCAGTAAAACCCACGCATATATTTTATCTTAAAAAAGGATTTCATAGAAAAATATAGCGTGTCTAAGGATACCTCCTAATTTGATCGATACAAGAACCCAGCATTATATTTTTCTGTAATGACTTGCGAAAAAAATTAGTTTCAACATTGTTTTGACACAATGAGCAAATCGTTTGATACTTTACTTTCTTATAAGATTTACGTCTAAATCGAAGAAATCGATTGTAATTTAACTTTTATCTACTAAACTTTTACGCAAAATTGTTAAGAAATAAAATCTAAAATTTCAGCAAATTCTATAATGTAAAGATGCATAATCCACAATTCACTGTATGTAAGAAAAATTATGCAGAACCGAATCCCACAGCGCGCGGGTTTATCACTTAAAAAAAAAAAAAAAAAAAACCGATCCGGCCGTATGATAAAAATCCCCATGGACCCCGTATCCCGACGATCTCGCACTCGGAAAAACTTACCAGCTTGAACATGTTGTCGGTTGATCTATACAGAGATCCTCTTGAAAACAGACCAGTACTGTCGACTGACTGACCACTGCCAAGTAAACCGTCTCTTATATACCCTATAAAGACGGGCGTCGTCCTCCCGCACTTCAACCTCCTAGAAAAATCACAGTGCAAACTAGACAGAGACAAAGACAGAGACAGACATAGTGAGCAAGAGAGAGAGAGAGAGAGAGAGAGAGAGAGAGAAGACGATGTAGTTGACAATGGAGGGAAAAAGAAACGAGATGAAAAATAAAGCCGCAACAAGCGCAGCGGTGCGTTTTCCCCTCCAGCAGCAGCTCCGCGGGTGTCATTAGACGCGGCGAAGGCTCGTCCCGCTCTCTCTCTCTCTCTCAGTCTGTGTGAGAGAGAAAACACGGAGGGCGGGCTAATCTCTCCAAGTAAGCGCGGACGAGCCTCCGCGGTGCTGCGCACAACACGTGCATGCACCGCACGGTACGCACCTGTGGTCGCTCGCATATAGCGGCTCTCTTTTTTTTGTTGCATACGCACACACACATCATCCCGCAGCGAAGATCGATCGCCGCTTCAAGGATTCCTCGCACGCATCGCGATGTGTATCGCGTCGGTGCAGTTCTGAGGCGTCGGCTGCTGGTGGCGGCTGTTGACCGAGGCCGGATCCATTATATGCGCGGCGGCGGCGGCATCGCTTGTATTGGAAATTTATGGAAATATAAGGTGAACGCTTTTGGCGCAATTTTGCTTTCTGACCCTATATATACGTAAACGTAGGGAGTACGCGCGGGTGGTTCGCTCATCTTTTCTTCCTTTGGCTGTGCGTTCGGCTTGTATATTTCGCAATGATTCGAGAGACGGGGTTTATTACCGCGGAACAGTGGATTTTTACGAGTTCGCTGAGGTCGCTACGTTTAAGTACACAAAGGCTGGACTGGCTAATTGAGTATATCGGCTGATTTCGATGATTGTTCGCGCTGTTTTTCTTTTTTTTTTTTTCTTCTCTTAATGGTATCGGCACGCCGGCTCGGTAATGATGTGAAAAATGCACGTGAGATGTAGTTGTTGTGGTTCTTTTTTATTATAGAAAAGAAAAAAAAAAGACTCGAGGAAGTAGTTTATACACAAGTTTGACGTTTACGCAATGGAAGTGTTGACTTAATGACAAACTTCATTTGCACTTTGGTCTCGTTAGATATTTTGAATAATTCTTTCTTCGTTCGCTAAGGAAAATTGCGAGTTAAACGGTGTCTGCAGTTTGGAAATAGTACGATGCACTAGCAATTATATCACTTACAATTTGAATACATAATTCTAATTTATAAAATATTCTTCTCAAGTCGCTTTCCTTTTTTTAGTCGCGTGTGTGTCCATGAACGAAGCAGTGAAAACTTCGATTCAGCAATTAGTACAATCTGTAATAATCAATGAAACCCGAAGGGTACATACGATGAATAAGCCAACGATGTATAATAGTAATTTCTAAAAATAACCATAAACAGAGCAAACATATTATTAAATTTTCTGCAATATATCAATAATTTATAAACAAACTATCGGCTGCGTAAATCAATATAGCGTGCAAAATTCGCTGCGGCAAATTAATTGCCGTAGCCTCATTATATCAATTTCAAAATGGAAATTTATATATATTATGCTCAACGAGTGCAGTCATCGCAGGCGCAAGCGCTACGGTAAGATATATCCCTATCTCCGTTGAAATCTCTCGCATTCGCATATAATAACATAATCGTAAATTATAAGCTGCGCGGCGTACATTTTAAAGAGAAGAAAAAAAAATTACTATTTCCTACAATCGCGCGGCGGTAAATAAAAAATAAGAAAAAAAAAAGAGTTCTCATAAACATTGCCATGAAAATTTGTTGTACACTCGTGAGATATTGAGAACGATGTGAATTAACTTGAATAACGCGCGCGCGGCGATATCGGCGTCATTCTCTACGAAGAATATCGTTGAGTATAGGCGCGACAAATATCCTGATCGTTTTTCCGCGCGCCCTTTAACGTATTCCTCGATTAAACGACATAATTTTACATAATGTCCACTCGCACACATATTCCAAAGATACACATATAATACAGATCGATAACAGATCCGAGCTCTCGATTATTTCAATAAGTAATTACTTTATTGATATACAAAACAGCTGTGGCTGGGGAAGGCTCGTCTCGCTCTGATCTCGAAACACACAACAGCAGCCGCCAGCGACCTTCGTTCGAGAAAATATATCATTACGAAATCACGGGAGAATAAGAGCGGCGATAATTAAAAATCAATTTCTGCCTTGTGCCTCATTCGACGTTTCTCGAGTCCTCATACTTCTCTCCTGCATTTTCCTATAAGCAGATGTCTCGACTTTGCGCCTTCCATCAAGCAAAACGTAAAGAAAATTCCAGTCCAGCAAAATTTCCATCCTCGATCGATCCACAGGGTTAAAGACTCAACGATGGCGAACTTACCGTTCCCATCGCAAACCCGACACGACGAGCCAAAAGCCATGGGCTTGTAATTACCGATTAGCGCGCGGATATACAGAAAGGTAAGGGGAAATTTCGGACAAGGCAATGTCGGGATCGCGCAAGGCCTCGCGCATTAGCGACATGGACATAATATGGGCGTATATCCCGTTTTATCGTGTCGTCGAGGCCCGATTGTGCTCCAGCAGCAGCAGCGGCCACGGCAACGGAATATAGAGACGCGTGCGGCATGTATGTGTTGTACAATCGTGAGAAAAAGAAGCGGCGCCTTGAGTCGTTTGTCCATCCAACAGTCCATACAGTCACACTCGAATGCGATCCTTTATTATGCACTCGTCGTCGTTAATGAATACTTTGAGAGAAATCGCCTGTTAACTGGTGAAAAAGTGGGTATTTGATGGACGTTTGAACGAATTCGGGAAATCGATTGTGTGGTTAGGAGGTTTGTTTGTTTTTTTTTTCTTAATCGGGCCGCGGTTTCGTATATATATATATCTGTAGAAATCGGTTTGGATTTCTTCTATGCTCGCCTTGATTTTACGGCTCGTTTAATTGTACGGCATTGCTGGTTGGAGAATCTACAGGAGACGATACTTCCACTGCTGCTGCTGTTTCAGCACCTTGTCTTTTTTTTTTTATTATTATTTGATTGGTGTAAGAGCAGACACGAGGCGTCGCTATATCGAATAACGATCGTATCGTCCCTGTTTGCATATGCACACCTTTTGCAAAACAATTTGTGAAATTTTCGAGGTACATAAACGTTAGGAATTTTCATAATTCATCGAACGATCGGCACTACTTAAGATTTATTTCACAATGCATCGCGATGTACAACTTGTAAAACTTTATTATTGCGCCAGCGATAACATTTGCAATTAATCTTTATTAGTTATTTTACTTTCGATCAAACTGTTTACTATTGCATCCATCTCATTCTAACGCTAAAACAAAAACATCCGCTCACTTCTCAAACTTTCACAACTGTATATGGGTAAACAAGCATCTTGAAAAAACAAATATTTATCCATTCCCGCATTGGATACCTCGTCGAACCTTCGATAATAACCATAATTTAAGAATCGATTCTACCATTGATCGAGGCGCCTCTTCTATTTTTCTCTCTCTCTCTTTCTCTCTCGATACGCGCGTTAGGGCGCCGACAATGATCGGCCCTGACAACCCGTAGCTAGCGTATATATGGAATAAGCATAGGAAAATAAGAAGTGATAATGACGGCAAGGGGGCCGCTAAACACAGTGTCGAGCAGCGCGCGCGTCGTGATTTCTTCATCGGTGGAACGTCTCCCTCTCTCTCAACGAGATGCACAGACGGCAGTCGCTTATTCGAGGCAATATCGCGATATGTGCGGTGCACCGTGTGCATTCCTTTATGGCGAGGAGCGACTTAAGGACGGTGGGATTCCTTGCTATAGATTCAGAGGTGTAGAAACCAAGTAGAGAGAGAGAGAGAGAGACATATGATTTCTTTTTTTTTTCTCTTGGATCTGAAGAATATAATTTGTGAGTTTTTGTTAGTTTGATGGAAAGTGTTTAGATTGATAATGTTTAGTCAATTCAAATGTCTTAGTCTGAATGCATAAGTTGATACGAGATGGTGGAATATAATTAACATTTTTCATTATAAGCTGTTAGATACATAATATGCAAAATATTTGCATAATATTTCTTATAGCAAAGGGCTCATCCTAGTTACATGATTGTTAAATTTAAATTGATAATATTTAAATACCGGTTGTATAGAAGAGCAAATGCAAATTTGATATGACGAAAAAAAAATCAAACGGTAGCATCCTTGTACCTAATCTTTCGAGCAAAGAATGAAACTTGAATTCCAAACTCATTGGAGCGACAAATTAATTTATTCAATGGAACAGAAAGAAAAAACGAAAATTACTCTATAATTAAAAACGTTAACAAACGCGTTATAGCCATTACGTTCCTTTACCCTGTATCAAATTAAAATAGCCCGAGTCCTTGGTTAGCTCGACTTTTTATACGTACATGTATTTGTAGCTTGTTTTTAAAAGATAATTTTGGTCAGGCGAGTTTATTTTTACGCATCGCAGATAAAATTCAATGGCAAAGTGGTTGTACCTGTGGCTCGGACCTCATTTTCGATCAATATCCTCAATGGTTTCATGCGTTATTAAAGTTCATTTAATAAGGTTTTTCAAATTTACAATGCAGTTAAGGAACATTTAATAACACGCGACAATAATAAATAATATCCGCTAAGGACGATCTTTGTCTTTCTATAGGTATCGAAGATTCAGGTGGATTCTGGTTCGCTTGGCCCTCGAGCGAACGCCACATCGAGGCTCATAATCAACAATCGATAAAAATAAAGAAACCATACCAAGCCAAGTGTCTCAATATCCTCGCGATGCCAAAATAATGCATCGATCCAAGAATACTTTATAATCTCAAATACAACTCGGTGGAGAAAAAACCTCAGCACCGGCTCGTATCCGCAAAATCATTGTTTATAGTCGGCAGGGTCGCGAACACGAGTCCGATGACTGCGAGACTCGCGGCCAGCGCACTTTGTATACAGGCGCTACTGCTGCTGCTGCTGCTGCTGTTACGCAAGCCGCCGACTGCCAGGCCGGTATGTGTTTGCTTGCCCTCGCGCGACGCAGCGAAAAAATATGAGTCAGAAGTGCACGCGTACACATATGCGTGTGAGAGTGCGACGATGATGATGCAGCTCCGCTCGTGGGATTCTCGGGTCGGTGCGTCTTTATGGGAATCGCGATTATCCCTGCGATTGTGGGCGCGGCTCGCGGGGGATCTCTGAACCGAGATCTTTTATATGCTTTGATGCTTTGACATCGATGAGTATAGCGACGATTGCTGGTTGATCTGCTTGGTGATTTTTACTCTTGCAGTTGACTTTAGGATGAGGTTATTATGAATTGCTTCGATTTGCGTGGAATTAAGGTGCGGTATAAGCCGATTTAAATTACATCGTCGAATTTTTGCCAGGAAGTATGGTAGATCTGTAGTTTTTCCTTGTGTGTATCGATAGCGACACTTGCATTGGATGTTTGAGGTTCGACGTGACATTTCGGCATAAAGCTTTCAATTTATTTTACAAGAAATTGAATGTTGGCGTAATTAATATCGTGTGATTGATAGTTCAGAAGAAATACACGATTTTCATTATTTTTAATGAAATAATTTAGATATTTTATTTAACACTACTGTAATATAATATGTTGATGTTAATACAGCCATGAATTTAAATTTTAGTACACCGAAAGTTATCTCAATACCAGTTTAAAACAATTAAGCCTAATATTCCAAAGCTATTGGGTGTTTAACTTTATTACCGTTTTAAATGACGAGCAAAAATTTCGACTATTGCATTGAACAATTAAAATCCACGTACAAAGTCTTTATAGCACTTTGCTACAGATTTAGCGTTTTATTAGATAATTTATTTCTAACGCGCAAGAAGCGCAATTTCTTCGCGAGAAGAAAAAAAAGACACTTAAAGAAGTTACACTCTGCTTGTATAATTAACTATAACCATTCAGAGGATAATCACTTCGATGCGCTTGGAACGCAGAAAAAGAGCGTGACTTACACTTTTCACGATTAAAGTTTATTGAATATTAGCTTTTTTTCTTTTTCATTTGTAAAAAAAACGTCAAATGCCTCTTACATCAATAGAAAATATCCACTATTATACAGAGTAAAGTATGAAAAGTGTCTCAATGCTGCGATGAAATAAGAAACTCAAAGACTGCGGTAATGTTTTTGAAGGATCAACTAATTTTCACGAGTTTATTATCTTATAAACTTTATATTTAGATTTACAATCTCACCTATGCGTAGTGCAATTACAGAACGATAAACAACAACCGTAACGAACAAAAAAAAAATATATAACGAACAAACTTAGGACGACCACAGATTTACGATGACAAGGATTAAAACAGTAAAGGACAAAACATTGTGTTTTACTATTAAAAAAGATATTAAATTCAGAATACTTTATATAAAGTCTAGAGTTATCAGCTGAACTGGATAAACAATTATCGAACGGTAGCCAATAATAATTAAGCAGGAGACGGGTGAAATTTCCATTGTTCTTTTTTTTTTCTTCTTTTACTTGTCCTCGTTCTCGCCCTCTTCCTCGTCGAACTCGCCGTCCTCTTCCGCTGTGGCGTCTTGGTACTGTTGGTACTCCGACACCAGGTCGTTCATGTTGCTCTCAGCCTCGGTGAATTCCATCTCGTCCATACCTGCCGACCAAACGTACACGCGTAGAAAAAATTTATTTGGGGCAATGATTCTCGAGTGTTTTTAGGATTTAATAGCGAGCTGTTGACATGTTGAAACTAAGCGGTAAACGGTTTTACTGGTTTCATTTATGTTGCGTCGCGCGTCTTCAACGTTCCTTTTTTTTAAAGGCCTACGCTCCTAATTTGACCAATATAATAAACATAACTTTTAATAGAGATTTAAATTTTGACCAGTAATGTAATGTTATAGATATTTAAGAAAAATTTTATCATCTTCTACTCAATAAAGTTCGAATACTGCACGCATCGAAGACTCACCTTCACCCGTGTACCAATGCAGGAAAGCCTTTCGTCTGAACATGGCGGTAAACTGTTCCGAAACGCGCTTAAACAGTTCCTGAATGGCCGTCGAATTCCCGATAAAGGTGGCAGACATCTTGAGGCCACGTGGGGGAATGTCACAGACGGCCGTCTTCACGTTGCTGGGTATCCACTCGACGAAGTAGCTGCTGTTTTTGTTCTGGATGTTGAGCATCTGCTCGTCGACCTCCTTCATGGACATACGGCCACGGAATACCGCGGCGACCGTGAGGTAACGTCCGTTCCTCGGATCGCACGCCGCCATCATGTTCTTGGCGTCGAACATCTGCTGGGTGAGTTCCGGCACTGTCAACGATCTGTACTGCTGCGAACCCCTGAAAAATAACAATTGACCGAGAGTAAGTTACGTATCTTGGTAGCTGATATACATATTATACGTGGATATGATTTATCGAGGTGTTTGGGAGTTGGTGTGGCCTTGACAAGGTTGATCGAGCAGGTACATAAAAAAATTTTAATACGAATATTTATCGATAATAATAAAGATTACTACAAGAGTTAACGTCAAATTATTTTCCTTTTATGAAATCAAAAAATTGTTACCTTCTTTTTTAATGAACTCGGTTTTCGGATTGATTTACGAAACTTTTAAAATTTTATTTCTCCAATCGCGCATGTAAAAATACGTTAATTAGTGTTGCAAAAAAAAGTAATACACAATGTGTTAATTAGTCGACGAGCTGTTTTAGAACTACACCTTTTTTGTAAAGAAAAAGTAGTAAAATTTTTCATTATTCCATTTTTCATGTCCCGGTATTTATGACAAATGTCCTCATCACCGTTCAGATCAATCTAAATTATTTTAAAAATTTAAAATGAGCAATTAAGACTCATAAATGATACGAAGGACCCTCGAAAACAGCGATTCTCTCGCTCGTTACCGGTGCTCAACGAACCAGCCATCAATTTCAAAACGGCCCAAAATCGCTAATTAAAGCCGTAATACACACCGCATCGAGATTCGACAGGGCTCTCAATCGCCCCGTCATTAGCTTCAACAGTCATCGTAAAAGAAGCCGCGCACACACAATGCTCCATTGTCGCAATGATAATAATAGCCATAAAAAAAAAGGAAGGCTACACTCGCTCTCTTTCTCTCTCTCTCTCTCTCGCAGGACACGGACACACACAGTCGCGCGCTCTCGAAAGGCGATAGACGACTCGACAAGGTCGCGGACGTAAAAAAAAGGACGAGAGAGAGAGAGAGAGAGAGAGAGAGAAAGAGAGATGACCTTGAGGTGAGCGGCGCGAATCCCGGTATGAAGAAGTGGAGCCTGGGGAAGGGGACCATGTTGACGGCGAGCTTCCTTAGATCGGCGTTCAGCTGGCCGGGAAACCTGAGACAGGTGGTGACGCCGCTCAGGGTGGCGCACACCAAGTGATTCAGGTCGCCGTAAGTCGGTGTAGTGAGTTTGAGCGTCCTGAAGCAGATGTCGTAGAGTGCCTCGTTGTCGATGCAATAGGACTCGTCGGTGTTCTCGACCAGCTGATGGACGGATAGGGTGCAATTGTAGGGCTCGACGACGGTGTCCGAGACCTTGGGCGACGGTACCACGCTGAAGGTCATCATTATGCGATCGGGATACTCCTCGCGGATCTTGGATATGAGGAGGGTGCCCATGCCCGCGCCTGTACCACCGCCCAGCGAGTGCGTCAGCTGGAAGCCCTGTCGAGGAGAAATGATTTTTTTTTATTTCTATCGAACCAAAAGGAATAAATTACCTTGTGGAATGCGTTTGTATAGATGCACGCTATTCGTGTCAATCTTGTTTATGGAATGAAAATTATCTTAGAAACGCTCCGATAGTTTTGTTAATATATTTAAGCAAATTGTTAGAAAAAAAGCAGTGTAAGAATTGCTATTTTATAGGTTAAAAATTGCAGAAAACCAAAAAACTATTTTACACAAGCCAAGTACGCGCACTTCTTTTATACTCGCCAACTTTTGTGCAATCATTTCTCTGCCCATGAACCTAACCTAAATAACATCCAAATACGACGAAAATGAAAGAAAAAAAAAGGCTGACCTGCAGACAATCGCAGCTCTCCGCCTCCTTGCGCACGACATCGAGGACAGAGTCGACGAGCTCGGCACCCTCGGTATAATGACCCTTGGCCCAATTGTTACCGGCACCGCTCTGGCCGAAGACAAAGTTGTCCGGGCGGAAGATCTGTCCGAAGGGCCCGGAGCGCACGGCGTCCATGGTGCCGGGCTCGAGGTCCACCAGGATCGCCCTCGGTACGTATTTGCCACCGGTCGCCTCATTGTAGTAGACGTTTATGCGCTCGAGCTGAAGATCCGAGTCCCCGTGGTATGCGCCTGTCGGATCGATCCCGTGCTCGTCCGATATCACTTCCCAGAACTGTTGGATGACAATTTTTTTAATAATAATATTATGTTTTCCATTTCGATCAACATAATTTCGTTACAAAAGCAAAATTATTACAAAATTTACCAACGTTTGGGTAGTGAAAAGATAAGTGTGATCGATGAAGCTTTGGAGGGAAGGGAAGTTGCGGAGGGTAAAGGTATGCGCGAGAGGGAAATAAATAAATCACTGACCTTTGCGCCAATTTGGTTGCCGCATTGTCCGGCCTGCAGGTGAACGATCTCTCTCATAATTTCCCGTCGTCTTTCTGCTTTGCGGAGTAATACTCGAATGGGTGTGATTTGTCGGGGAAACTATGTCTTGGCTGGCTTACCTAAAAACTTTACCAATGGGAACCCGATCAGTACCGAAACGCCTTGACGGGCGATCTTCAACGCTTTGGCTGTTATTTTAGTTTTTATTTTTTCTCGTTACCTTGGGAATGGCTGATAAATGACGAGTGCAATGGTCGAAGCTGTTCGAATCTTTTGAATTTTATCGATTCGATTATCAAGTAGTTCACGAATTTGGTTTTCGCGAACGAAGATAGTTATCTTTTTTCTTTCGATCGCATTAATCTATCGATAATTATTATAATAAAAAATTATTACAAAAGTATGCAATTAAATTGCGATTAATTTTCTTCAAAATCTCTTTTTGCATCGCGTCTAAAAATACGCGCATATCTTACTCGACTGTGTATATTAAAATTCAATGCGATTCGAAAAATTCCACATAAAGTCAATACGCACTTTTAATACGCTTGTATCGACCGATTTAAATTTTTAACATCGCAAGAAAATAATTCATAAAAATAATTTGCATAATTCGCAATAAATCGAATGGCGCACGCGGATAACTAAGTATTGCGAACGATGAGTAAGTAGTTACAATTTAAATAAATGAATATATAGCAATTATATAGGTAACGATCCTCGTATAACAAGCGTTCTTACGCATACACACGCCTCGCTTGCCACAAAGAAACAATAAAAAACGTTACAGAGTTAATTACGTAAGGCGCATCTCTTATCAAAAGCTTCTTCATCCCAAGCCTGACAATTCCCTTTTACGCATCTATCACACGAGCATAAAAGAAATAAAGAAGGAGAAAAAAAGAAAACCCATAGGCAGGGCTACGAAGGCCGCGGCGATGCAAAACGAGACTCGCTATATAATGCACACTCTCTCTCTCTCTCTCTCTCGTATAGTCGAAACCTCATAACTTTGCGAACGGAAGTTAATCGTCATAGTCGGCACAAACCAACGTTACTATATACCTACTCTGCTTCTTTTTATTTTACTTCGCACGGATCGCGTGTGGCCGGTTGCTGCTGCGCTGGTATACATGTAGACAAGGGCGTTCCCGACGCGTTCTCGTTACGGTGCATCGCGCGGCGCGCGTCTCTGTATTACTTATATGAGCCGACTCTCGAGCGCTCGCTTATGTCGAGATTATCATAACTTTTCTCGTTTCTTTTTTTTTTTCGTCCGTTGTTGTTGACTATGTTCTCTCGGCGAGAGATGTGTGAATGAGCGAGGTCTTGTGGGTCGATCGCGGCTGGACGGAGGCGCGCGTCTCGATTCAATGAGCATCTGTGTCTTCTTATACGAGGTGTCGGACTCGATGATCCGCTTTAGATCGTTGAGTGCGACTGAAAAATGGAATTTTTGCTAGAGAGTATGGAGATCGATTTTAGAAAAAGCTGGTAAGAGAACGTTGAGGATGTTTTCTTAGAGTTTGTTGTACTTAACGTACCATAATGAAAATGGTTTTGTTGCATAAGGATTATGTATATGTTTTTTCTAATGGACTGTTTTTATGGATGGATTTAGTAAGTAAACAATTTGCGTAAATGATAAACATATATGTTACTCAAAATGAAATATGTATTTTAAACAAAATGCGGTAAATTTTGAATCGTCGGAAGGGAATAAACTGCTTTAAAATGTTTCGGTTTGGCTTCGTTTGTCACACATTGTTCTATAAATAAAAAAAAAGTGTTATTTAGTTATAATGATTCGAATAAAACAATTAGTTTAAAATAATTATATTTCAGGATATTGCACAATCTAAATTCTCTTATATATTATATAAATTGTATGATCGTCGCGAACAAACTGCAATTAATACAAAAACAAAAGAGACTATCTTATAAAAGAACCTATAAAGGATATAATTTATAGGAATTATTTAATTAGTAAAAGATATATAATTTATCCTTTTAATTGCAAAGTTCGTTAAAATCATTCCAATTCATTGCTATGCGCGCAATGCTGTATTTATTATTTTTATCTCAGACTAAAGTGAAAAATTGTAAATTAGAGAATTGGAAATAGCATCTTTAACTATTTCAAGTTATTCTTTGTACACTAGTTAACTTTACATGATGAACCATATTTTTTTATGAATTTTTAAGACTAGTATTAAACAGGGTACGTAAATATTTATGAAAGAAAGTTTTTAAAACTAAATCTCTTCCGTCCTATCAAATTTCAGATTTTACTTTCATTAATTCGCGGTGTTCCGCTTCCCGGAAAACTGTGTCCCACAACTCCCACATTGTTATTCCTATCTAAAAGCTCATTTTTCCCCGCAATTATTAGACAAGTATATTTTTCGTCGGAGTATATAATAACAATGTTACGAATCGATTTGATACTATTATAAAACCGTATACTGCATATATGTATATATTACAATGCTTCATTAATGTTATTTAGATTGCGTACATTTTTTATAGCCTCAGACGTAGAATAAACACAATATATATTGCGAGACTGCACGTATGAAATTAAAGAAAAAAAAAGGCAACGAGCGCGAAAACAAAATAGAATTACAATATATTGATCTTTCGAAAGTCCTCAAAAAATTATTACCATCGTATTCCCCACAAACATATATATAATACGCAATCATCGCATTATTCCACTTAAGCATGAGCGATGCCTCTTATCTATCATTATATCGATGTAAAAATTAATCGTATCATCAATCCATCAGCATACAATATCAATTAATGATTTGTCCATCACTCGCGTTTGTTAAGAATATATAAGTAACGCTTGAAAAGCAAGAATTGCGTAATGTTCTCTTGAAGAAATAGGGTATAACCTTTGGTACGTGCAAGCGGCTGGTGTTGTCGCACGTGTTAGCTAACCTTTTTTCTTTCTTCTCCTACCAACTCGGGCTTTAGCATTAAAAATCCTTATATCTTTGCTCGGTAGGCTACGAAAGCAGGTCAGACAAACAGTTCGCCCATTGTCCATCGGCCGCATTCGCGTGCGCCTGTGTTTTAAAGTCAACGAACGTCTCTTCGTCCGGCTGCGTTTTTTCGAGTGCTGGACGTATATGCGCCGGGCGCGCGTATAATAATGCTCGCAGGATCTAGATGAAAGTGCATCGCGCGCGCGAGTGAGCAATCGACTGTGGCAAGGTAGAAAGTGATGTTGCGCAATGTATGTTACGATTATTCTTGACGCGTAAGATTTCGAGGTGATCCGTCCGAATATAACTGATTTCAAATGTGTGCGGATCAAATAATGATTTTCGGAATATCGGCAATGTAATCGCAGTTCGATGCTCGCGACATTCTTGAAAGTTTGCATTTCAAAATATTATATTTCCCAATAAAGATTGCGAGTAATGTATTGTATAAAATTCAAGGTGATGTTATTTTTTATATTCGCACGTCCAGTTGAAATAAATCAATGTTTATGATTATTTTTTCAAAAGGTTAATTAGGTCTTGTAATTGATCGTAAATAGGATAATAATAAATTAAGTGATTCATTTTACATTAATACTCGGATAAATCCTTTGATGCGACCTTCGCTTAGTACAAGCTCATTTTATTTATAGAAGATACAGAACATTAAATGTTAATTTCATTTTCATTCTCGATCATATTGATATTTTTCTTTCTACTTTGTAATGCACAGTATTTATAAACCGTATACGTACGAGTACGAGTATAGAGAAGAATCGCAACCATCATGTATTTAATTAGTCATTACAATACAGCAGCACGAAAGACTCTTTCCAAGTTCAATAAAGTGTTTTCCCACACTGCAAAAATGCTCTTGCCTCTTTATAGCTGCGAAAAGTACCTTAAGTTTAAGATAATTAATTTAATTTAAGCTCGAAGTATTAATTATGTACGCATCAAAAGAGATTTATTAAAAAAAAAAGAAAAGAAATCGTTTAATCAGTATACTTATATAATGTAAAATTGTTATGCGATTCTAATTGAAATCGCAGAAAATGCTTTGTACTAGCTTGAATTGTATCAAACTATAAAAGTTCGGAATTGTCTTTACTCAAATTCGTCAGTTAGTTCCTTCAACAAATGCTGAGACTCTTACATTCTTCATAATTAGTAAGGTCAAAGGCGAAGCAAAAAAATAACACAGTATAATTGAGTGGTCAACAAAAAAGAGAAACAATTTTATTCACATAATATAAATCTGAAAACAAAAGAAAACAACGGTACATGTAGGTAACAGACTTGGATAAAAGAAACTGATCACAGAATTCAAACTTCATATTGCGTAGTGTACGAGCGAGACAGCAAGTAAGCATCGTCGTCCAAAGTCGCGGTCCCTCTTGCCGCCGGTCGCCAAGCCAGTTTCCTTCCTCGCGCTCCGACCCGTAGCCGCCTCGAAGAGCATTCGTTTAAAGCGCGTAGTAAGGCGAGTACGGGGCGGCGTAAGGATAGGCGCTGTAGGCGCCGAGGGCCGTGTAAGGGGCGGCAACGGCCGGAGCGTAGGCGAGCGGCGCCGCGGCGACTGCAGCCGGGGCGGCCGCTACGTATGGTGCGGCGATCGCGTGGTTGATACTGTGGGCGTTGTAGCTGCTAGCGTACGTGCCGACTGTCAGGGCTGCAGGTATCGCCGCTGGGACTATACCGGCTGAGCTCGCTCCTACCAGAGCGACCAGGACGAGCTGCAAGAGAGAGATGGATGTAATTTTTTTTTATCACGGGTATATATATATATAGCTCGTCGCGATGCGACTTCGTGCTTTCGTCGAATTCCCTGCGCGATATAGTTTTTCGTTTTTAATCCAAGTAGATCTACTTTTAGTCGTACTTTGAATTCAAAGGTGATTTCAATGATGCGAAAATCAAAATAATCAGCGCAATATCTAAAATTGTAATTCTCAAAAGTTTGCCCGGCAACTCAAAAGACTCAAAATACGCATGTATATATATATATAAAAAAAAAGATTGTCGAACTTACTAGGCACTTGGTCATCATTTTGCTTGTGTTGAATGAAGTAGTTGCTGCTGTGGTTTGCAAACGAAAACTGCGATACCAAACTGGACACCCCGTCGCTTTTTATACCTCCTCTTCCCCGAAATAAAGCTTCAACGCCCCACCCGTATACATAAGTTTCATGTGTGGTCATCGTGTCACCATCTATCCGTACACGCATGGTCCCTCGCATTTTAGGTATACGCACACTGGTAGACCCTTGCGTTATACCCAGACAGAGGCGACGAAATCGCGACCGATCGTGATGCGAAAATTTAATCGGGATGAACGCGTATAGAATACGTGCCAGGCCGCCGCGCCGCTGCGCCGTCTCCGGCTTTCGTAAACCGCCTTGGGATTTCACATGCCCATAGACAAGGCTGGCGAGCTTCCAATGTCGGGGCGCGCTTCTTCTTCGTCTTCTTGTGTAACAACATCTGGCATTAATTGTCTCCTGTTTGGAAGGGGGGGGGGGGGTTGATGAAAGCGAGCATTACGAGCTATAGAGACGATGGTTGCGGGTGGGGGGGTTAAAGGATGCCCGATTAGTTGAGCGTTGCAGCTGGCGTCGCTTTAGTCGGGATACACGCGATGCGTTGTTTAGATCGATATTGTAAACCCACTTGTTCATACCTTCGAGACACGAGAGAATTTAATAAAATCCATGGTATGCGTTGGATAAAAAGGAATCATTTAAGAGCAAGCGTGTAAGATTCGATCGTATACTTACCTAATCGTTTGAAATATATGAGAAACCGTCGCATTTGTTTATCAAAAAACTATTCAGGTTTAATTGGGCGCTGATTAACAATTAAACACTGATGTGATAATGAATCGATGCCATTTGAGTGTTACTTTGAAGGGTACACCGCATATAACGAAATAGTGCGCATAACTTAAGAAACTATGTAAATATATTTAATTTTTACGGGCTCCATGCCACGCGCCAGCGAAATCATTAATTACCGTACACGCGCAATTCACATTATCGAGTATCACTTTTAAGGCTTGCCGAGATGCCGCAGCTCGACGCGACAATCCCAAGATACCATTTTCATCAAACGATCAATAAATTGTTGTAAATAATGGTAAAAAAGAATCCTTAGCATCACGTTGACGATGGTTTGTTTAATTGGTAAAAGTGTTGTAGCGATCAATGACGTTTGCATAAGCTCTTAATTCGAACGCAGTATAACGCGTACACAAAAGACCCGCAAGAAGTTCCGTCGATCGGTCGTAACGTCGTGCTAAGTAGTATTGCACCACGTTCATTTCAAACACCTTCGTCTTTTAACCAGCACGTGACCGCACTGCTAGGATCGATCGATTAACTAGCTAGACTTATTTTATGTACGTGGCGTTTAAAGTTTTAAAGCTGGCAGCCAATTTGTTGTGCGTGCGCGAGCTAAAGCAAACTATTGTATATAATTAGTGAGAGAATTTGATCATGACTAAAATGTATAGAAACATGTTAGAGGTGACCGTTACGGTATACATAGTCGGTTCAACACGTCTGTTACTACTGAAACAAATAGAATTAGATCTATTAGCATTAGAAAAGTATATTACCCTTCTTTTGACTTATCAACTGCTTTTATCACACTGTATTCACGTATCCTTTACATCGAAGAACGAGTTTTCTTTTAATCCCTCTACAGTTTGATTTGTCGGTCGCAGGCATTCCAACGAGTGAAGTTATTCCTAAATCGTTTTCCAATATGTTAAAGCAGATTATATAGCCTGCAAGTCGGAAGACAAGAAAAAAAGCAAACCAAAAAAGGAAAAGAACCCATTTACACCCCGCGTCCATCTGTTCGAATTCCCGCAGCATCGTTACGATTATGCAAAGCAGACAATTCCCATGTACACATCTCCTGTACAGGAGAGGGCCGCGAACCGGCGAATGGGAATGCGTGCATTTGTTTTCCTGCACGCACGCGGCGCGAAAAGCTCATCTCTGCACAACTGCGCGAGAAACAAAGGAGCTCGCGCGCAACGAGAAATCCTTCATCTCTGTCTCCCTCTCTCGTGGCAGCTGATCGAGCGCAGCACAGCCGCGCCGCATCGCAACGAGCGAAGGTAAGGAGAAGAAGAAAAAGGAGAAGAAGAAGCTGCATCGCTGCAGCACGCGGGAGAGGAGAGAGAGAAAATTCCGTGCTCGGTGTCCTTGAAGCGACTACCTACAGGCCCTTGGCTCTGAGAACCTGAGCGAGAGACAGAGAGAGAGAGAGAGAGAGAGAGAGAAGAGGGAGGCTGCTGCTGCTGCTGCTGCACGTGTATATAGAAGCCGCGAGAAAAATCCTCCCCATCGCTCGCGAGCCCGCCTGTATACACGTTTTCTACAGCGCTGCGCGCTGCACGCCTGGCGAACATCGCGACTATACCATTCGATACACACACACACATTTATATAGATATGTATATGGTTGGCACTTGTCGCGTATAGGATGTACAGACATGTACGAGAGAGTGAGAGAGAGAGGAAACTTAGCCGTTTATGCTCCTCTCGTCCCGAACGCATATCGTGTACCGCAAATCTTTTATGCAGTCCGTAAATATTTTTCATCCATCGGGATCCGAGGACCGCCGCCGCCGTTCTCTCCCTTTCCACTCGCTGCAGCAGCAACAGCAGCAGCAACTTCTCTCGCATCCAGGATTCAAGGACGATGCGCGTCGCGACCAGCCATCGCTTCTATAATGTTCATATATGTATATATAGGGCTCTTTTTTTTTCTATCGTTTATTTTTGTTTGTCTCGTTGACGTGCAAGGGAAGATCGGCCAGCGATGCCGGGAAACAACTGGTTTTCGGTTATATATACGTTGCAGTCGTGTCGGCCCGCGTATAGAGACAGTCGAGAGATAGCAAAAAAAGGATGCGCGTGGGACTGCGGAGAGTATAAAACTTTTTCAGAAAGAGACAGAGAGAGAGAGAGAGAGAGAGAGAGAGAATATATCTTTGTTTTTTTTAATGGAATCGCTAGACTCCGCGAGAATGTGCGTATAATGCGAGTGATAGTGGATATGTATGTATACATATGCGTGGCTGAGTGCATCCGGTAGAGCAAACAAATGGAAATGAAAGATGCTGCGAGCTGCCGCGTGCACCGGAATAAACAAATCTAATATTCTTTCGTTTCATTCTGTGATTTTAGTATGTTTTATACGAGAATCAATGCTGTGCAGAAAAGCACTGACTTTTATAAAAATATAACACCTCTTATTCATAGAATTTAATTCTGGCTTCTTATTTCTCGTATGTGCGCATATGACCTTGATAAAAAAAATGCTGTGCTTTATATTTTTTAATCAGGAATTTCTTAATTGTATTCCAAAAATAAAAATTTATATAACAAAGAATTGGATCTATAAAATTAGATGGCGAATATTGGAAACTATATTGGTGTGCTTTTAATAAGCCAATAAAAATAGAATTAAAATATCTTTCATAATTTGCTGGGTATTATTACCACTCAAACATTGTATGTGTACAATAAAAGTATGTACAAATATGCTAAAAGCGTTATTTTGTGCTTCTTCTACCCACTATAGGTATCATTATCGTATTCTTCGCACAGCCGCCAACGATTAAGCTCTACATCTTTTCTCGATCTTCTGAAAACGCTGTAAGACTGAAGTTGTGACAACATCACATTTCAAAAAGCTAAATAAATAAAGAAATTTATTATAAAGTGATAGACTTCGAAAAAGCAAACTATAAAAAATAAAAAAATCTTAAATAATTTAATGAAACTATCTTTTAAATCATCTTTTGAACTAATGACAATTTTTAAAATGATTATTTATAACTTTGGTAGTCATAAATTTGATTGAATATATTCTTTTCGCACGTTTTAATGTTAATATCTTACATAATACGAAATGTCTTAGAGCAAAAGGTCAAGGCTTTATTTATATTTTATAATGTTAAATAAATTATTTTTCATTTTCTTTAAGGTGGAACTCTACCAAAAATATATTTTTTTTTTAATTTTAAAAGTATAATTTTCATACATTAGTATTGAGTTATAGTTATAAAAAGGAAGTTTCACACCAATTTTCAAGAGATTTAATGCCATTTTACAGCAGTTATCCACCAAAATGACTTAAAATATAGGAATCATATAAAGAGCGTAGGAAGCTTTTTACGTATTGATAAAACACATTCTGAAAAAAGGCACTTTTTTAACAAATAAAACTAGTTGTATTAAAGTGTTTAGTTTTAACAATTAATATCACTGCAATAATATTTATATGTATATAAGGGATTTGCCTTTATGTATTACCTTTATGTAATGTAAGAAAGATTTTATTGCATACATATATAAGAAAGAATATCGAAAATAAAAAATTTAAAACTAAACTATTCACATTTTTACAATCACAGAAATTGATTTTTAATTGATTCTGTCATTATAGCAGCTTGCTTATAGTTTTTTCCTGTTACAAAAGCATATTAGCTTTTGAAAAAAAAAAAATGCAAAATTTCATCAAATTTCGGTAGAGTACCACCTTAACGATCAGTATTACAAAATTATGCTCATATAAATACTGCGATTTCTTACAATAGTCAACAATTATTAAAAAAATTATTATATTATAGGTATATATCGAGCAATAAATTTAGTGTTTTCAACAAATTATTTTTCATAAACTGCCTTTCACATCTACAATTCAAGTTCAACGAAGAATTGACGTAGGAATGTTTAATAAAGCTCTCCGCGTGTCTCAGATTCAATTCCGAAACCCTATTGTACGAGTGTCTAAAGGAATCCATTTTGAGAAGAAACAAAAAGTGAAGAAAGATCTCGCCAGGCATCAGGATTCCTTTTCAGCTCAAGGTTGTTAAATGCAAAGCTTTTAATTAAGTTTGATTCCCTATATAAAACCGCTCCAAAGTACACCACAATATTTAAAAAAAAGTAAGTCAATCTCCGATTCGCAAAATTACATCTATTAAAGTTCAATTAAAAATCTTTATTTCAACGATTAACTGATATATATATATATATATATATATTACTGATATAAGTGCAGTATAAAGGCAGGCAGATAGACAATAAACAACAAATCAAAAAACAATCGTTAAACTAAAAACAACGTAATTTTATTAACAAAAAAAAAACAAAAAATAGAAGCGACAGCGATCATCTGAAGAAAGGTGCCTGTACATAAGGCGCAGCAGCAGCAGCGTGGGCGAGAATCGGCGCAGCAGCCGGTCCAGCGTAGACAGCCGGTGCCGGTAGAGCGTGCAGAGCAGCGGCAGCGGCGATCAGCGGGGCGGCTCGGACTCTGCTGGATACGTCGACGCGCGAGGCGAACGGAGGCACGTTCTGGGGCACAGCGTGCGCGTAGCCGAGCTGCGGAGCAAGGGCCAGTGGTGCGGCCACTATAGGCGCCGGGCCCACGGCGAACGCTGCTCCCGGCGATGCCGCAGCTACACCCAACAGACCTACTGCCAACGCGATCATTCCCTGGAATCATTCGTGTACATGCATATAGTTTTGTTTATTCTCCTTTCGAACAGTTTTCGATCAATCTTTTCCCCGCTATTGTACTCACCGAAACGAAGGTGTTCATCTTGATTGCTCCCGTATCGTCGTTCACTGGATGGCAAACTTGACTGTGTGCTCCTCACCGTGGATGTTTCGTTTTATATACCGGCGGCTATATGCGACTCCGATTCCGTACACTTTCTTCCTCCAACGTGATTACATTGACAATGAGTAGACAATTACATAAGCTGTGTGGCGCACACGATTCGTGACCGGCTCTGCCTTTCCTATAGCACTGATTTATACAGGTACAAATTAAGTAAGAGGACCAATACGTTTTGCAAACTCTAGCTGCTTGATCGATTGCTCGCCTATTCATTATTTAAACAAGTGAGTCGAGTTGAAAAACATTTTATTGTTAATAAGGAAACTAAAAGTGGGAATGATTGGGAAGTGATATGGATAGTTGATGAAAAGTTTAATGAATTTTGTTCAGAAATAATGTAGACCTAGTGTAATTTTAACTGTTGTCAAAGTACAAGTTTTGAAAAAGTTTAGAGGGTATCCGTGAATTTCACGATTCAACTTTGTCA
The DNA here is from genome assembly GCA_900490025.1 of Megastigmus dorsalis. Classification (NCBI taxonomy): domain Eukaryota; kingdom Metazoa; phylum Arthropoda; class Insecta; order Hymenoptera; family Megastigmidae; genus Megastigmus; species Megastigmus dorsalis. Next base: position 36,989 of record UELU01136854.1, read on the forward strand.
TTCAGAAAGTTCTATACCGTTTCATGGTTATGCCTTACTTTTCAGCACGGTACAACGTCGTAAATGTGTAGAAAAGATAAGATTTTAAAAACAACGCATTCAATAGGTATAAAGCTTTTCGAAGGTTGACGCCACTTGAAATAATAAGTAATAATAAACGATTTTTCATTTTACATTTTGAAATTTATTCAATTGTAGGAATTTGTATGCCAATCAACGCACAAGTGAAGTTTCGCTGAAAAATTTGTTTCCTCGAAGAGAAAGTTGAATTTTCAAATTCGAAATTTACGTTTAACATATATGTAAGTAGTTGACACTTATATATATATATATATTTTCTTGATATATATATATATATCAAGAAAATAAAGGCATTCCTTTTATCATTATTCTAATTTTGAAGAATCACATTTTTATGCTAAATTTACGTCTTACTACCATGACAATTCATTTGTAACTGGATTGTATGTAAGCCTAACTATTGGCCGCCAATAAATGGAGGAGGAACTAAAGTGTAGTTCCAACGCCTTTGAACGGGACAACAATCTTCGTGTGCACAGATATCATCTGATTCAGTACTTTTTTAAAAGAAATAATTGGCCCTTCTATTATTTGCCTATACAGCTTATTGTATTTGGCCTTTTTAATTTTTATATTTCGACTAATTATTTATAATCCGAATGACGAAAATTGCGAGTGGATGGTATAGTATGCGAATGTCATTGTTTTTTTACGTTTTAGTCAAATTTACCGCAATTATAGTTTTCCATACAAATTATGGTAATTTTTTATCTCTGACATCTAAACAAATCTTATTTGATCGAATTATAGCCATTTATAATAGAAGATTAAAATATCGTAGCACATAATACTATTTTATATTAACTAATTATAGTCTGTACTCAAAGAACGTAAACATCGGAGTCTTTAATTATTGCGTCTTCTGTTATCAAGTTTTCAACATGAACATTTCACTTTCCCCATGTGCTCCTTAATAATTATAGCAGTATTACGATACCAAGTTCAGGTATACTGAACATAGTTATTACGATGAGTTCACCTTAATTAGACACGGTCTTGTCTTGCGAATTTATGCCGAACAAGTAGATGGAGCCGTACATCCAAAAAGTTTGATTTTCTTTACAAGCCATCGTTAAATTGTATGGTTGTTAATAAAATCTATTAATTATGTACCACATAATACTAAAATAATAATAAACAGTGTAAAATTCATATAAATATAAAAAAAGCGAAGTGTATCGTATACTTTTGTACAGACTGTACCACAATATAAATATACTTGCAACATTATAACATATCTTAGAATTGCAGTATCTTTGAAATTGGTACCGCAAGCTCTGATAATTTTTATCTGTATCTATTTCTTTTTAAGTCTAGTATGACGTACTAGTTTTTGGTAAAAATCTGTCTATAATTGACACTGCAAAGTTTAAAAAACAGCGTGTAAAAACGGCTTAGTATAGGAATCCTGTGTTAAAAGCCGCAACTTCTGCCATCGATATCTCAAAATTTAGGTTCGATACCCCTATTTTGAAAAATGGCTATGCATAAAGCAGGTAATAGAGAACGTTTATGTTCAATTTCAAGAAAATTAGTCTATAATTGATTTTTCCGTGAACGTGCTTAATAAGATAGACTGTGCGTGCTAAGAATATTTATCAAGTATATTTTATACTAGTATGGCTTCCACACTTTCGGTTTCATTTTATATAGGAAAGAATTAAATATTTAAAAAATAGCCGTTGCAGCCCTTCATCTAATCAATCTTTCTGTAAATAAACTTACAGCACATTTTGAGTAACTTCCATTTTTCTCCTTCATTAATCGAAACCTGTATTTCGTAAATTATTGATGAATTTTTTCTTAGTTTTAAAAGAATTAAAACGAAAAATAGACTTCGTCATTTAAAAATTCCTTTTTTTCAACCAAATCGACATCATTTACGTTTAAACAACTTAAAATTGTGTGTATACATTATTAATAAACTGCCAGTGAAGATAACAATTAATTTATTCATAAATTTTTTTTTAAGCAAAATTATGTTGGTAATAAAATGAAAGACAAAAAGTAATGGTATGTAATTTTAATGATATATAATTTTTATTCAATATACACGGGTAACAATAATTAATATTAGCTTAACATTTCAATTAATTATTGTGAGATCCTGTGCAATATGTTGCCCATTTCATTGATTTAGGGTATTTGATCCGCAGTAAAAATTTTAATGAGTACAACTAATGGGATTTATTCCACTCTAACTTAAAAATCGTAAGTTTGGCATGATGTTTAAGTTTACATGGTATAAAATATTGTTCGACACTGGATGGGTAAATGGATTTCTAGAGCATGTAACTTTTCTCCCTCGCTTCGCTCAGACGAAAAACATCCCATAGCCGCCAGTGTCGAAAGTACAGCTATCAAAGAGTGGAAATATGCCCTCTCGGAAAACTGTAGAGGATTTTTTCTAAGCTAGAAGAAAGCAATACTTGTGCTGATTAATCCGATACTTCATGTTGCCCGTACATGACAGGGGTCACAGAAAAATTTTACTCAAAAATAAAATATTTATCTCTAATTACATACCTACATAATGTTTGTTCCAATCATATTTACATAAACCAGATAATGAAGTCATTAAAAAAGATGAAAAATGAAGAGAAAGAAGGTTCCCTATACCTAGACATAATTTTCCCCTCTCTTTTCGATTCTGATGTAATGCATTATCCCCACCATGGTCTCATAAAAGTTACTTGCTTTGCGTCATCCATTACTCTTTAAATCTCAATAGAAACATTCTCGATTTTTATTCAACAGGGTAACTCTTTATTAGGAAGTGATGAGCCACTATATTAGAATCAGAAGGTGGTCTGGAAGGAGGATGGACAACTTTGTAGCCATCACTTGATTGCTTATTAAATCAAGTAACTGTATAACGCATGTATGTAGTTAAACAAAGTATTGCCTTGATTCGGATTCTTTTAAGCTGCACAACTCTTTAGAGTATCTAATTTCAAATAAAATAATATCTATGACAAAATCAATACGCGTGAATATAGCTTGAGTTAATAAAGAATACTGCGGAGGAAGTTCATTTTAAAATCAGATTATTTATATTCATTATAGTACGCCTCCATCCCCGATATTTATTGCTATAACCTTTATGCTCATAACGTCAAGTTTTATTAATAGTACATTTATGCATGCATGTACATATCTTCAGTTATTTGCAAAAGCAAATTAAATTATGCATATTTTATTATATTAACAGTATAATTGTATCTTTATTACTGTATTTTTATTATGTTAAAGTTATAATTAATATTCTTGAACATTTCAGTTAATAAATACAATTTTATAGTATTTTAGAAGTATAGTGAAATAATAAAAACAACTAAAATCGCTTCTAAGAAAGAAGTTTAGTGGGATCAAAAATTCAAACCAAGTCATCAGAATTTATTTCAAATTCAATTTTCAATCCCTATAGTTTATCTTGCTCATACAATTCAACTAAAAATTAAAGTACTATAATCACTCATTACAGCGAAAATTTTCACGATTATAAAATTCTATCGATATTAAACCCATTACGGACAGGACGGACACTTTTTTCATACTACTTTCAACAGCTTTATTTACTTTGATATCGGTTCTATAAAAAATTGAGATTAGTCATTTCGGATGTAAAATTATCTGAACTTTCGATCTATGTTGTCAGAATTGTAACAAAATGCATAGTAAAAAAGTTATAATTATTTATGACATTTTTTTTTCATTTAGTATCCTTCATCGAAGTCGTCAGTGGATTTTGGTTGTTAGAGTAATTTTTGCAACCATAGACCTTAACCTTTAGAAGCCGAGATATATCAATTTAAGTGTTTTAAATTTCATTTTTTATTCGACTCTGCGCGATTTTTTGTAACCAAGCTATTGAAATTGAAGATTTGATAATCTTAAACTACGAACTTGTAAGTCCTCATGTTGGTGCAAAACATGGAAATATCAAAACGTATTAAGCGATATCTCGACTTAAAAAAATCATACATAGCCCACTAAAAAATTAAGTTAAAGCTTAAAAGATAAGCTTTATAGAGAAATTAGTTAGATTCATGGCAAATTTTTTCATTAAATCGTATACTGTAAAAATACGAAATAGTACATGTTTTAGGTATTTGACATTATTTCCAACATTTAAAGTACAATATCTTGGCTTC